>JAPYZD010000939.1:0-40449 GCA_030522725.1 Ichneumoninae sp. B BG-2022a | reverse complement strand
ACGAACTACGACTATATCCGTATGTCCGGGACTACTGACACCTGACGGGGCGCGACGAAGCTCCGGGCCCAAGAATCGAACCGGCGACCGCGGATAAGGCAGGAGGAGGAAGAAAGTGAAGGAGCCCGTAACCCTTAGGGGATCGGTGTAACACACAATACCCAATACCCCAATACCAATACTTACATTAATTGAATATTAATGGACTTTTTTGTAAAATAAAAATAGCAGATATTAAAATTGCGAATCTTTTCCGTATTCTCAGAGAAGAATCTCTGAATATTTGTGGGTGTTTATGTGAGCGACTTTGTCAGTGTCTGTCTAAGAAGAACAGACAAACAGAAAAGTAAAATGAGACTTTCATTTGTATACTCTAACAAATATGGAGAGTTACAATCTATATATATGGATTAGATATTTCTGCAAGTATAGAAAAATGCATTACTTATTATGACGGTCGTATATGGTAATTAGGGCGATAGTTTCCGAAGATTCAATTGTATAGGAATCGGGAATTAATTGTTTTTCCCCATTAAATCAACGAACGAAACAAGCAAATGTAACTTTCGTCGGTGTGCGTCAGGTCGATAGCCATGAATTTTCCGAAGCATCCCCGACATTTCACAGCCCCGCCCGATTTAACCCATGTAAATTTTCGTGATTCGTTCACTATGTCTCGTCGGCGGTATAAATGGTACCAGCAATAGCGCCAATGGTTGTGCAAGCTGACAATGCTCGCTCAACAATATGAATACGTCCGGGCGTACACAATGCGTGGAATACGCGTTTTCACCCTTGCCGAACTGGATAACGAATGTTGTAAGCTTTTCACAGGCACCGACTGTGCCACGCAAATACACACGGAAATGTTGAATATATCGTCGTGTTTGGCGGGGTTTAACGTGTCCAAGGTCCGTTATAAACTCGCTCTGTGCAATATCTGAAAATTAAATTGCCTCCATTTTTCTTTCCCTTTGTTTTAGTTTTACTTGTTTGAAATTTGGTAAAAGGTTTGGAACTTAACGGATATGCAGACAAAACGACTGAATCCAAAATTGCAGTTGTTAGTCGGTTCCAGTTTCACGATTAATATGAAGCAATTTATACGTTTCCTGCCGTACAACATGGCCTTAATTCACCGTCTAATGCATCCAGACATTACGGTCGAATTATGCTTTAAACATAATTTATTGAGTAATTAGTTAAGCGGCATAGCGAGGGGCGCTCCGGTAATCATATATACATCTCACAGCGCGGTACTCAAGCGAGCGGGACAAAAGGAGAAGCTCTCACTGAGCCCAGATAAACAGATAATATTTACACCCTTTAAGTCTCATCCGCATCCTGAGCGGGGTTTCCCCTTTCAGTTGGCAACAGAAAACTCTTCCGCTCCCGTGTTCCTTGCCTCGCGCAACTGAACTCTCGGTTCTTGACTCTCAGCGCTCAGCTTTGCTCACCATCACGCACTAATCCCTCCCCTTTATTACGGTTGTTCATCTTTATCATCCCTTAAGGCCACCTAGCTCTACCCTACTAGCTGTTCCCGTGAGCCCCGACTGGATTAAATCTCCCCGAACTCGCGCTCTACTAGTGCTGGCAGGGCTTAAAAAATACAGTCAAATTATGGAGAGGAAAAGGCGACAGAGAAAACCCGCATCTTCGTGGCCGGGCTCGATTATGTGCCGGAAAACACAAGCGATATTTACAACAACGGAAAATTGTAAAATATGGTCGATCATTTTATAAAGATTAACAAAACGTCTTAAGAAAAAACGTCAATTCCGGTTTGGAAATCTCACTTTTCGACGGGAAGTGACTGTATAGGGGGAAACGTCATTTCCGGTTCGATTATCTCACGATTTCGGCTATAAGGGCACTGCCGGTGGAAAAGACATTTACAAACTGGAAGTGACTTTTCCCTATGTCCTCACTTCCGGTAAAACACTAAGATTTTCAAACTGTAAGTGACATTTACCCCTATGACGTCACTTCTGGTACAATACTGAGATTTTCAAACCAGAAGCGACGCTTCTTCTATGACGTCACTTCCGGTACAAAACGGGGATTTTCGAACCGGAAGCGACAACTTCATACACACGATGAGCAACTCTTTTGTGACGTCACCATCGGGGTCATTCTTTTTATTGTAAGCTGAGCTAACTTAACCGCACGCGCAGGTGCGTAACTGGACGTGAGAGGTGAAACGATATTGGGCGAACGCGGGCTCGGCGAGCGCTTTTTCGCTAGTAATAAATCGTATTTTTGATTTTTTATTCACGATACGAGGGTAATACTGGCCCAGTGAACAATTGCAATTCCAAAGAAGTAAACAACATCGGTCGGTGTATGTATAACAGAAAGAAATAACTTCCAACAGAAACCCCGAGTGTTGACGTAGCTGTGATGTATGAACCGACATGAGTCGGCGAAGTACAATACCGTGTTTTATATATTAGCAAGAAACCACCACCACCAGCAGCCTTAGCGGCAGCCACCGTCGCAGCATCGGGGTGCGCGTTTCTCCGAAGTTTCACGGAAGTTTCCATGCGAGCAGTTTCTCGCTGACAGAGGAGCTATCCCAAATACAAATCTCCACGGTCGATGGCTAAGCGTGAAACTTTGCGGTCGGGGGGGTATTAAATTATGTCATAGCGAGCGCGTAGACGGTTCAGGAAGTTAAGTTGTTTATATTTATCCTGGGTGCTCGTGGGGTACTCTGCTTCTCCATTCACGTGATGGCCCGCCTACTTGTGCACCGTTTCACTTGTGTTGGTGGTTTCTCCCGATGTAGTTTTCGCGTCGGCGAGGAGTCGAGAGCCCAACACCGAGAGAGACTCTTGGGGCGCTCGCGAATTGCCACTCCCAACAGCGAGCGAGCGAGCGGGGGCCCGAGCGACGAGCTTCACCCTACCCCCGCGTTTACAAACTTTCTACTTAGAGCTTTTTACCGAGTTGCAATTTTTAGTATTTGTCGCGGGCTCTCCCGTATATTATCCAGATGTCAGAGATATATACCGCGATGCGGGACTTCTCACAGATCCACTTACTCCTTCGCCACAACGTTCAATTTTTTTTTATTTCCTCTTTTTGCTTTTCCCCTCTTTTTCTTCACTTTTGCAAAGTTTTAATCTCATCGTTTCTCACTGTTACTCTTTCTCGGCGCTTTCGAGAGGAGAACTTGATTAAGGCATGTTTCCAAGGAGATCGCGGATCGATGATGGTTGCGAAATAACGTCGTGTCGAAGAAGACCAAAGCTCAATATTTTTTATCAGTAATTGTCCTTCGCTACTGAGAATATCGTTGAAAATCGCCCGTTGACTCCTGCCTATTTCAATCGCATGAATTTTCGCAGCGTTCGATTAACTGGATAGCTGCCCGGCAACCAACGTCAATGTTCCCTGATGCATACTGGCATTTTACATTTAGTGAGTCCAGCGTTACGATGCATTCATGCAATGGAATGTGATATTATGGAAGCAGGGTCCGATCAAACAATCCATCGAAGTTGTTAATTATTAAACGTCAATTTTCGGATGCCGACAAATAGTGTATGCCATAAATTAATGCCTGGTCTTTTCGCCTATTGCAGTACTGTTCGACTCGTACAAGCGTTACTGAATTGCAAGTGGTACGTGTTGATGGAAAAGAGTTTCCCTAGTACAAATTTTAAAGGGTTATATTGGGCTCTTGTCAAGCCCTGGTCCGGATTTTTATCGGGTCGTTTCCGGATCCTAAGAAATCTTAGAGCGTTAAACGGTCCAAAGTTTCTACCGGGTTTCTCCATGGCTTTTACATGTAACTTCGTCTCACTACATTCGCCATTCTCATCCCACATTATCAAACGAAAACACGTTAATTATCGGGATATATGTAAGAAAAAATAAACTCGCGAACATCGCGAAGAAGAATTCGTTTTCTCTCTGTAATATTAAAAAAAAGTCAATTTGATTTTTTTACTCCACGTACTTTCTATTACGGCCTAAACGAAACTGACAACGATTCTGTATTATTAATAGTTCATTACTCCATGCGGGCGAAAACGTTTTTCTAACGAGTGCTGCAATCACACGAATTAGAAAAAGTGTTTCGCACGAGGGATGTACGAAATTGTTCATCACAAGGTGCGAAAATGGCCATTTCCATTTCCGGACCGAGTGATTAAAACACGATAATTCATAGCCATTCTGCATATTGCGAGCATGCAAGACAGTGTGCTCGTTTCATGCTGTTATATCGTCCTTTGAGTGAAACAATAATTCGTCCCCAACTCAGTTTACCGTTATAAGCCATGCCCCTCCCCGAGCCATGAGATTGTAATTGCAATCCATGCGAACGAAATAAAAAAAAAAGTTAACGTTATCATTTCTGATTTACCGTCGAAAACACCACGCGGTCGGGACATTATGACTTGTTTGCCAATCAGCCTCCGTTGTCCACCGGCGCCCAGGACGCCCGGGTTATTCTCATTATCACGCGATTTATGCGTTTAATATCGTTACATATTCGTATTTAACAACAGTGGATTCGACCATTGCCATCCCGGTCCACAACTGCACTTTCAGTAGGATTTCCAAACCTCGTCGTTCGTTTTCCCACTCGGTTGTTCCCGTCCCAACCCACCTTATATACCGTTCCCTCCACCTATGCCGCCGCTCTACGTCTGCCCCGAGAGTTTCCACCGCCTGTATAACTGGCCCCATGTGTGTTTGCTCAGCCGCGGAGAATAATGTATACACAGAGGCGTTAATGAGATTTAAAAATAATGGTGATTACCTGCATTACTCAAGCCTCGTGTGGCCGGAATATAAACGGCTTGTGTATACTTACGCACACCTGCCCTCCTGTGTACCCGACTGTTTTTCGTTTAGCGCGAGAGCAGCGGCACTCGCTGGCTCTCCGTTGCGTGTTGGTCCCCCCCCCCTGCAGCATCCTCCACCCCACGACGCACGGAGACGCCACCTGCAATATGCCGGTGTTTTTCGTCTTCGGCCACCGCAATAATCCGCCCTTCGTCGCTGCGACACAAGATATTACGTCTGACGACCGTAGCACTTCGGACTCTGTGCACTCGGGACTTGTCTCTTGTCTCTTGTGTTAAGCGAATAAGGCATAAAGTTAAACTAAATTACTGCAGTTGGAAAACAAAGCGTGCCCCAGCGCGAAAGAAATTGTCTTTGCAGTCCCATTATAATCTTGGCGATTCCTTTCTCCTTCTGTTTCTTCTTCGGAGCTGCAAACCCGTTGTTCTGCTTCTTTGCCATTTTCCTGTTTGTACTTCATTTTTAGTAAATTTTTTGTTGGAAGTTCTTGTGTTTTTTTTTCATCTTGTACTTCAGTCATTCGAATTTTCCGGGAGTTGCGGTGTAAGAGACGGGCGGTGGGTTGTAGGAGGAGTTGATAAATACACAAAGCCGTTCCGTCGCGCATAAAGTGTACCGGAACCCAACTATGTTTTTCATACGGCGCGTTGACATGGGGCACGTCAGCATCCGCGTCGTAATTCTCGAAAGGCTGAGCGTTGCTGGTCTGAGCATGAAAGTGCCCTCTTTGCTCTCAACTCTCGCAGAGTTCAACCTTGCTAATGAACGACGTCTATTAAATACCGAGTACGTATATCACTGGGCAACGCGTTGGAGCTGGTGGTTCTCAGGGACCTTTCGTTGAGCCATGTGTTTATTCGTATTCTTCGTATGCTTATTTTTTTTATAAAAATACACTTGACTGAAAGTACCAAGTTCAATGATGGATGAGCCGGAAGAAGGTGAAGAAATGTGTCTGGTAGAAAGACACTTCTTGGCAATGAACACGGTCATTGAGGATGTAGTCTTAATTGTCCGAACGATTGGTTCAGGCACACTTTCATCTCTACCACTCACAACTCTACCAGAAAATATCTGTCCCCAAACATCTCTACCATATTACAACGTTACCGTATTCAATCTCTACCGCAATCTCTACCGGAATTGAAATAAAATTCTACCGGAACGGAAATAAAACTCTAACGGAATGGAAATAAAGCTCTACCAGAATGGAACTAAAACTCTGCAGGAATACAAAGCACTCGTTTAGCTTAGTATTCCGGTAGTTATATTTCTATTCCCGTGGATTTTTATTTCAATCACGGCAGAATTTTATTTTGTTTTTGATACAGTTTTCATAACTTTCTGGTAGAGATTTTGGTAGAATTGTTATCTGGTAGAGTTGTGAGTGGCAGAGATGTAAATGCGCCTTGCTTCAAATAATCATGATTCCATTGTACCAGTTGGTTTTTCAGTCTTGCCGGATATCTTCCTCAATGCCAAACGCCGAGAAGATATCCAGCACGACATCCGACAAGACTATATCTTGCTGAATATCTAACGATGTCCTTTCTGACATACAATAATACCTGTTGCCGATTAACCCGATCCGAGGGAACAGTTTGCTCCGGCATATTTGGTATTAATTACTCCGATTATTCAAAGCCGATCGCGTCATCTATTGTTTTCCTTGGAGATGGAGAGCGGATAAAAAATTGTACTCGTGTGTGTATGTGCGATGTATTCAAGTATGAAATGCCCCTACTCGAGCGCATCACACACGCGCTCCAGAGTCCACCACGTATTCGAGTACCGTGCCAGCTAACGCGTCGGTTTGAAATCGCAATCCCAGTTATGCGCAAGGTATCGCACACGGCGACCGTTTGCTTATTGTATCTCTCAGTGATGTACAGCGTTGCGCACGGCTTCTGGCCAGCCGGTTTCCATGGCCCGGTAGAACCAACAGAGTGCAGATCCACCTAGCTTTGCCCTCCTGCCCATCCAGCCCGAGTCCGCATACGCAGTCCGCTGATATATGCTCTCAAGAGCGACAATACTTACACAGCGCACACCCTATTATGCCCATAATTCATGTTGCTCTGGGCATTCCGTGCAAAAATATTGATCCAAGCACTGGGTCCATGGTAACGATGAAAGACAGCGCAATGCACGTCTGGATGCGGAGAGAGAGAAAAAGACTTCCGAAGGGAGGAGTGCAGAGCACGCCCTTCATTCGACAGGAGTGTCGATACCTCCAAAAATAAAACGTTACTTCTCAATTTATAATTTATGGTACACGAGCCCGCTGCTGCGGCTCGCTCGCTCGCAGCGAGTACTTATTTTTACATACAAGTAACACGGGCACATGAGAACCCAATTCGCCGCTGGGATTATTCTTACCGATCTCTTTGGACCGCTTCAGGGACGGAATATTCAGTATCCGTGTCTATTTTCGAGGACACACAGATGGGTTAGATAGACGGACAGACATTCGGACACGCCGTCGAGCATTCGCTCCAGCTCGTCGTGTCCACTCCGCCAAAAAGAAAAATCTCTGGCGTGTGTCATGCTGACAGGTGTTGCGAAGGTTGCGGTATTTACCGATAGAATGGACCGTGAACTCAATTTCCGATTTAAATACGATATGCAAAGTTACCCGCTGCGCCGCACATGGCGAATACAATCGCGGAGCTTTACATACTCGAGTGAGGCTCCGCGAAGGTCTTAGCGAGACTCGCCCCGCTGTGTCCGCGTATACGTACGTATGAGTACTTGCCCGCTTCTGCCGCAGGTCTTCCCGTTTAGCCGTGTATATTAACAGTTCCGAATACCATAACAGCAGCGGGAAAGCGAAGCGCGAAGGAAGTCTGAGGGTGATACATGGATCCCAATATAACAAGGGTGGCGGGTGGGAAATGGGCTTGGGGCCTGGGGGGGGGGGGCAGAGGTGAAAACAGGGGCGACCGGGAGAGGATGGCTGCGCCTTGCCATGCGAACAGCCATGGAACGGAGGATGTGCCGGGAATAGGGAATCGCCCTGACCGTTTTATGCATACCGAATGCATACCTGCGCATTTTGATGCATCGCATGCATGGACAATTGATTTATAGACGAAACAAACCGTCCTCCTTTCCGATAAATAGAAAACTGTCCTACTGCTCGACTGCCTACTGCATCAACTTTTTTTATCCTGAACGTTCTACCTTCGCTCTCTGTGCAGCGCATCGGTCGTCTATGCGTGCAGCTGCAAGAACGCGACACTTCGCCAACATAAGTGTTTTCTTTATCGGACAGAATTGATCGACCGAAATCGCCGGTCGAGGAAGCGAAAAATTACTTTCGGTGATCACCATCTGCAAAATGTTCGGGTTGTTGCGCTCATGACCTAAAAACTTCTCGTGTATCGCGATCTACATTAAAGTTTTCTATATGTTTCAGGTATGTGACGACAGTTGATGAACTATCTGTAACAACAAAGCCCAAAGGTTTCACGTAAGTTTTAAGCAATATGTAATTACAACGGTTGATCGATGTCCGACTAAGACACTCGAAAACCCAAAATTCGATGCCTCGAGTTTCTTCGTCGCACCCTCAAGCTTCGTCACCATTGTTGTTACCGTATCTCGACATTTTTACCGAAATATGGATTGAATTTTTACCGAACTATGCATTGTGCGTAAAGTTGATCTACAGCATGGCTCAAAAAGCGCCTGAAATTTATTACTTGTCGATATGATCCATAAATTACCTGCGTACCGTTTTTTGGGAATTCTCGTTTGATTTGCGACCTTGCGAGAGTGTCTGATAGTCGGAGGCGTACAGAGGAAGGGGAGGGCGTTCCAGTTCTGGTATACACGAAGACGTGAAAGGGGTGTTGGGCGGAAGGGTCGATTCATGCTGCGGATGTGCACCCGAGAGTCCTTGGATTAATGGCGTCCCAGTTTGGGTCACGTCCGCCATCGGGCTCGTAGGAGGATGCTGCTGGCTCATCGGGGGTGTTTCAGCTAGGTAGCTGCTGCTGGCTTCCACGGCTTCTGTTTGGTGGTGTGGATGTAGTTGGGACGGCAGAGAGAGAGAGAGAGAGAGACCGAGAGAGAGAGAGGGGGGGGGGGGAAGAGAGAGAGAGAAAGAGCTTCGAGGGCAAAAGTTGGCGCTATGGTAGGCGGCAGCGATTGTAACGTATATTAAAATTCCAATATCCAGACTTCGCCGGATAACTTCTACCGTATATCATGAGAAAGCTTCGGTGCTGTGTGCTGCTGCAACGTGTAATATACGTTGAACTCCGACTGCTACGTAGCCCCGGAGCGACCCTCATACCCTCTCGTGTCCTCGGAGCCCTCTGGTCTAGCTCTCTCCAGCCGATGCCTTCAACTCTTCTATATACATTTATATACACATATCCTATATAGATTTTGGAAAGTTATTTGTTTGTGCGTTTGTCCCAATTTTTTAATCAAGAATTCGGAAGATCCCGTTTGGGGACGCTCGTCCTCTGATTATTCCCCCTACAGAACCCTTTTCTATATCCTGATTATTCGAAATCGCCTTAGGGGCTTCCATCCCAGAACCTGATAACTACTTGCTACCCCATTACACTATTCTGGTTCTATTCAGTGCATCTCGGTGAGTTGTGAGCAATATTTCCGACATCACGTCACTTCCAGTCGAAAAGCGAGATTCAAAAATAGGAAGTGACGTATTTCCGGTAAATCTCCGGAAATCTAAATTTTCGCTTTCTGAATTCCATAGCCCACGGCACCTGCTAGTATAATGTTTATCTTTGTACCCATGTATAGCAGATGCAAAGATAAATTGAATAAAATATGCCTTGTCGAAAATTGTTGAGAACTCTTCTATGATCGTAAGATAGTCGAGTATCGAAGAAGTCTAAAGATCAGGATAGGAAGAGGATCGAAGGATTCTGTTAGCCCTAACCAACAACTAGGCTAACCCTAACAACAGCAATCGTAGGTCAAAATTTCATGGGATATGTCAAAGAGAAAGTGTGATTTCATCGTACAAATCCTGGCGATACGATTTAATGCCAGAAGCTATCATTTCACCGTGTCAGGATCCCAGGCTCGACTCGAATTTCTTCACCTGTGCATTATTGACACGGTTCATTCTTCATACTTTCTCCGTAATAGATCGGGTTCGTGGAATAAAAGTTTCGCTCACGTTCTCCCACCGGTCATGTACGTTGGACTCCGTGCAGGATACAGGGAGAAAGCTTCGTTATGTCGGCAAACATTTTTCTTGCATCTGGCCTTATTTTCATCTTCGGGAAAGTGTACATATACAATGTATAATGTATAGTGCAGTACCCGTCGAATGTATTGTTTCGTTCGAGTTACTGTTTTCATAAATCTCATCGAAGTCCGGGCGTCCCTGCATGCGCCTCGGCCGGTCGTATATACATGCCATCCTCCAAATCGATTAAACACGACTGTTGATTCAGAGGTTCGGGTCGAGGTTGGAGATCCGGGAAACATGAAAAATTGATTCGCCGAACAATCCGAACGGTCCGCGTCTCCGTCGGTCTGTCGTTCCGCCGGACATCTATAGAATCGAGTGCTGAAAGGGCATTATGCTCTCTTAGCACAGGGCGAGTCCGGCGATTTCAGTAATACTATCCGAATTTTCACAATCGATGGAAGATAGGTGGATCCATCTC
Source organism: Ichneumoninae sp. B BG-2022a (assembly GCA_030522725.1). Lineage (NCBI taxonomy): Eukaryota > Metazoa > Arthropoda > Insecta > Hymenoptera > Ichneumonidae > Ichneumoninae sp. B BG-2022a. The sequence continues at coordinate 29,971 of JAPYZD010000939.1, read as the reverse complement.
TTTCATTCTTTATTTCGGAGAGCTATAGGAATTTTCCCACCGATAGATTTACCGTTCGTTTTCTTGCTGGTGCCTGCAACCTCGACTCTCCTTGCCCTCCTTTCGTCTCGTCTCGTAGATATATCTGCAATCTGTATTATACCCCTCTGCTCCAACTACTCCACTCCTTCTCGTTCCATTTTCCTTCACGAGTTTCTCTCTTCTCTTGGATCACCCTCGGAACTTCCGTACCTTGGTCAATCTCCGCATTCTTGTTACTCCTCCACAATTTTTCTGTCTTTCCCGCGTTTCCTCTCGGGCTATCATCCCCCAAAATCCCACGGAGGATTATCCCCCCCCCTCCCGCCCCCTTCTCCAAGACCAAAGAGATCTGTGGAATCGACAACTTGCAGCTTTCTATACTTTTTTCGCATCTACTGTATTCCTCGAGGTTTTTCTATCTTGAGAGAGGAGAAGGGAGCTAGGATAACGGTGAAAGAATAAGAGGAACGGACTAAGTCACGAATCTACTTCACTGTACAACTGTCCTTCTTGATTTATTCCTAAAGTTCATGTTCTTCTATTTGGCCCAACGGAAACAACAGAGATCTATGGATTTGTTCAGTTAAGGATCACGACGATGTTATCTTCAATGATTTACTGATTGTTTTTGTTTTTCATCCCATAGAGGAAGACGAATACCTTATATGTCCACATCGGCGTTTCCGGTTCTTGGGGAGAGCCGACGGGATAGCTTGTCTTTATACAAGGCTCTTGCTCTTGGGGTCGTAAAGTTCAAGAATATACGCTTATATGGTACTTCGATCTCTTCTTTTGAAATCGCTCCCGAAAGTAACGAATGGAAAGTGAGATTTTAAAGGAACTTATAAATTCACTAAAACTCTGTATTATGATTTGATAAAATTTGAATATCAGCAATGTAGAGCGCTGTGTTGTATAATATTAATTCGAATCAAGGATCAAAAAGATAAGCGATGTTTTAAGTAATTTGTTCTAATGGATTCAACCTTGGTTCTCTAAAGAAGAGATCGCAAGTAAAAAAAAAATGCTATTGGTCGAATGTGTTTAAGAATGTTATAATGATAAACATTCTTGGCCCAAGATCTTTGGGTCCTTTTTTTTTTAAGTAATGCCAACTGTTCACAGCGAGAAAAGTTATACGAATTTTATTCACCTTTACGATTGATATGTTTTTGTTTACCAAGAGTGGCGATTGGCTTAAGGACCTTGCCACGAAAACATTCAATAAAAAGCTCTTCATTCATTGTTTTCTTATAAAACCTAAACTACTTCAAAAGTGAAAGCTACAATATACAGGACCGAGGACTAAATACCGGTCAATGGCCTAAAATCCCGTGGGCTTTTCATGTTTATGTGCCATTATCATATCGTATCATCATCGTATCATATCATAATGTATCGGTGACCATAAATAACATCACCATATGATATTATAATGCAATGGTGATCATAAATATCTTTACGAATAAGCACAATTAGCAAAACAAAAAGAGTGAGGGAGTTATGAAGGAAGGTGCTTATTAATTCGGCGTGGCGTACATTTTTGCATCGTTTTCGTAGAAAGTGGGCAGTCACAATTGCGGAGGTAAATTAACGAGACACTCGTGCACCGCCAGTCTCGTTACGTTCGCTCCACATGCACAGCCGCTAACAGTCGAAGTGCTGCCAGTAGTAGTAGCGGTAGGAGCGTTGGCACTTCGCTTCTGTACCCGCGGCCCCTTTATGCTTTTCCATTGCTGTGCCAACAGGTGACTACCCAACTTCGTGAGTCCTCTCTCTAATCCCCCCCCGCCACCAAAACCTCCGACGCTTTTAGTCTTTGTCTATGACCGCGAGCCTTTTACACCCTCGAAACCCTTGGCCTCTAGGGCCTACCCTTTTACTTTTTCATTTATTTTTGTTTTTGACTTTCCTCTCTGGCTTGCACCCGCGACGCTTAGTTTGTTTTCGTCTTTCTCTTTGGCAATTATAATATGCGATTACCGACACGCCCAACAATGCGTGTACATTATTGCGGGTAAGGTTTCCCCGCCGCTGAGGATCTTACAGGGGAAAAGAATGCGGTGAGAGGAAAACCTTGAAGAAATTCTGAGGGAAGAATGGAAGGATGGTTCACCGGATTGTCGCGGTTCTCGGACAAATTGGTTGAAACGCTGCAGAAACATCGGGCAGTTCCGTCGCATCTTTTTTTTATGGTCATTTTTGTTTCGGGTCACCGTAACGTGTTTCTGTCCCCGGGATGGTTCAACCCCCTCAACGCTACTTCCCGCTCGTCCGCTCGCCTCGCATTGTAATGTCACCACACATTTTTCGTGCGTGTGACGAGGGAATGAAAGGGAGCGAAAAAAATGGATAACAAAAAATGAACGAAAAAAAAAAACAAAAAAAATTGTCTGCGTCATGTAGGTTTTGCGAAGCGTATCCGACGGGGGTGGCTGACGCCCGTCATCGTCCATCGTGAATTACTCGACCGCGACATTTATCATTTTCACAAAAGGGGTTGACGACAAAAAAAAAAAAAAATACCAATCTTTAACCCGAGTAAAATCGCTTCGTTGATTAACAATATTGGCACAATGGCAATTGGCGTACGCGTATCCGGGCTATACGCGCTTTGGCTATCAAATAATACACGAGTTTAAAGTATGGACAGTAGTTAAAGGAATTAATTTTTTTACGTTATTATTTTTTATCTCTCGGCCAAAAAAGCGCTGCGTAAAATTTAGGACGCCATTTGTTGGCTTTCGTGCATCGATGCATCGAAACTGACAAACCATTCATTTCCAATTACCGGAGTGTATTCACCCGCATGGAACAAAAAATATGACACATCGAAAAATATGCATCCTTGATATATGAAATATATTTTCACCAAACTGTTATGTTTCGGATATATCTTATTATATATTTCTTAAAATATAATAAGGCTGTTACAACGCCAAAATTGTATAAGCATAGCTTATACGTGCTTCATACGCCCTTTTTTTTGTCAGACCATCGATATTTCGAATATATTTTTTTTACAGTAAAACAGTTTATCAGACCTTCGATTTCCTCGTTATCTGAAACTGGTGGTGTCCCGAATAATGCGACAAAAATCGTATAAAACAAATGAATCAGTTCTGCCTACGTGAAGCGTACCTAGTCATTAATCGGGTGTTTTCTGTATTCTCCAAGATTTCACTTAACCATGGTTTTACTCTCTCTACATTACTCCGGATAAACGAGGTTTAAGGTGGGCCTAAAGATCAACTAAAAATATTTTGAATCCATTTTTCTCCAAAACGGTTTTATGAAACAAAAAAAAAACGAATTAAAGCGCTCACTGCGTATTTGATTAACGCAGTGAGGAGCAACCGTTTCGAAGAAAAGTGGATTCAAAATTTATACTTTGTCTCCTACACATACCTCTTCAGCCCCTTAATTGTAGCCGGACCAGTTGCGCGAAAGGACTCGCCAGATTGCAGCCTCGTGACCGTCCAGCAGCGATTGCTTTTACCAGGGACGATCCTTAACGTTATCTACACCCAAATATCTCCGACACCCGCAATCTCCCTTGTTTCGAATTACAGCATGCGATAATCCTTTTTGCTTTCAGACGTATATTAGTAGTTTCCCCAGAATATAGGTTTTCGAGGAAGCACGTATCCTCGGCGCTTTTTGCCACCGGCATTACCAGCCCCATTTCGCACCCCCGCGGTGCGCTGTTACAACCGTTGCAATTCTCCATCATTTCCCTTCCATTTCCAGACACTATGTTTCCCGCTCCTGTGTTATATGTTCTCACGCTCTATCTACATCGCTCGTTCCCTTGTATACCTCTTCCGTCCCCCCCTCGGCCCTCCGCATCGGAGTTCCGGAGCTCGAGTCCTCTATCTCTTCCTCGCGAGCGCGGCCGCCCTCTCTCGCTTCTTAATTACTCGCACGCCACACGCCACGAAATTATTGCCAGAGGATGTCGGACCCGTGAGCAAATGCTGGGAGGAAATACGAACGCAGGAGCGCCGGGCACCCGAGTAACAACGGTAGAAGCGGAAACACAATGTCTTGGCGGCTTGGCGATGCTCGTCGCGCGTTTCCTACTCCGCCTTCGTGTTATGCACCAACAGTTCAGACTGCGTTTAATCAACTGAGCATCGCACCCCAATTGTGCGAGAGTTGGGCCGCTGCCGGTGTGCTGCGGCCCCTCCAAACCGAGCCAACCCCCCCGACACCGTTGAAACTCCTGTACCGTTGCCATGCTTCTGTTTCTCGTTCCTCTCCTCTCGTGCGCTATAACGGTCCGCTGGAGTACGCAGCGGTACACTGTACAGTGGCGGTTTGTTACGACCCTCCATTGCTAGCGATGTCGCTCCCAAGATGGATTTAACTTTTGTGATGCGCACCTTCGTGTATGCCATGTATCGGGCATTTACGTACACACGTTATACGAGCAAAAAGAAAACGATTTACAAGAATAAAAAAATGTCTATTTCGGCTTAGTTTAAAAGTTATGACCATTTTTTAACATTAAAAGACGATTTTTTTTTTAATTTTCCGTGGTACATAAATCTGATTACTTTTTATTTATAATATCTACCAAATGAATCAGATTTAGAAGGCCCTCGTCCGAATACACAATAATCCAGGCGGCATTTTGCCGTAACTGAAAAAACGGCACATCGCTGGGTGCCGTTTTTTCGGACGGGAAAGATGGCATCACTTTTACATTGTCCTTCTGTATGAACTGTCTAAGGAGATAAATTATTGTATACTAAAAGAAATCTGTTGTCAGATTATGGGCCAGGAACATATTTTTCACATACTCCAGAATAGAAATCAAAAACATTTTTCCATTTTTGCATTTCGACATGTCTCGTCCGAATACACAATAATCCAGGTGGCATTTTGCCGTAACTGAAAAAACGGCACAATCGCTGGGTGCCGTCAAACCCGTTACGTAAGTGATGTCATAGACAGTAAAAAATATTTGTACATTTAACAAACTTTTTTTATTGTTGTTAATTCTACAACAAAAATGTATTATTCTTGTTAATTTTACAACAAAATATTTCCAAAACTAACATACATTTTTGTAAAATAGATAAGATTTTTTTTGGTCAAATTAACATGAAAACGATTGTGGACGTTTGTGGACTAGAAATGTTGGTATTTACTTTACAGTGTACGGGGAAACGTTACGTAGCACTGTGAAAGTGTGAACGTTTTTGTCAATATTCGTTTCCATTTGTCCATTACAACCTTTTCGCTCGAGGACCTCTTACTCACCTTTTATTCCAGCGATCAATCATCAAATTACTTTCATATTCGAGACTCGTAAAAATGCTCTTGTTCGGCAGATTGGCGAACGCGCCCGGCCGTGGGAATGTAACTTTGTACATTTAAAATAAAACAACCATTCCCTCCCCCCTCCCGCGCCTGTAATTTATCAGTGAATTGAGTGGAGCGAAGAGCTCGACTAAATTATTGAAAGAGCTTTTTTCAATCGACGATCGTCGAGGCGAAGGTGAGCGGCTCCGATGGATTCCCGGTGAATCGAATTAAAAAAAAATAAAGTCAGCCGTGTAAATAGTGACTAATAGCATCGGCAAGGCGGCCAGAGTACCGATCGAAAGAGGATCGTGAAGGCTCGTAATTCTGTATCGGGTATTCACGGACAGGCGCACGAATGAACTAGCACGCCGGTTATCGTGACGTTGGGTGGGTGGAAAGGAAGAAAGTGTGGGGACTCCTCGTTCCTCTTGCGTATAACAGCGATCAGGCGGAGATATTTGAGGACGAGGCGGTCCCTGCCGCTGCTCACGAGGATGAAGAAGTGCAACTGGAGAACAAAGATGGGGGAAGAAGGAACCCGAGAAAGGGATGCACCAAGAAACTGAAAGAGGTCCGTAGAGAGGAAATGAGAAGAAAAAAAAAATAATCGCGTGCTCCTCTATAAATGGAGAAAAGTACCCGGCAGTCAAGGGAGTCTGTATTGCGCGCACGCGTTTTCCCTCGACCCTAGCGCAGGGGAGAAGAAATCCCATTCCACGGAAAAAGTTATCATAGATTCCAGCCGTGTACCGCGAACGGCGCCGTATAACATCTTAAAAACCTTTGATTTATCGAACGAGATTGCGTTCCTCTCGAGTGCAATGCTGCGAGAAAATGAAAATGGAAACGCCACGCCACGAAATAATTCGCTAACGTCCGATCGAGTGTGTACCACCGATCTGCGAAACCGTTCTCCGGTATTTTTATCTCTGGGTCATCTATCGATGGGCCGGATATTTTTACTTTCTTATACGAACGTACAAAGTATGCAAGGAGAGAAAGTATTGTGACGAGAAAAAAAATGTACTCAGATTATTGTCTAGAAATGTGTAATGGAATAAAACCTTCACCGACACAGGTTACCCCCACCACTAAAGTTTTGAGACCTTTATACGAGACCGTAAGGAATCCTGAGAAGAAACTCACTAAAAAATGTCTGTCTATTTCGTTCGTAATTTTATCTGAATAATTTCGCAAGAACTTTACACAAAAAAAAATGTGTTGAGAAAGTCACGAATTGCGGTTACGCCAGTAGCAGTCGCAAATGTTCTCCCTTTGCTTCTTCGGTGCGAAAATTTGGTTGAACGACGGCATTTGTCCCCCTGGGGCAATAAGGTAGAATAAAAAGGGATAACAAAAAAAATTGGCTGTCAGATTACTGGCTAGAAATGTGTAACTGCATAAAAGCCTTCACAAACGAAAGATACCCCCACCACTCGAAAGGGACCCCCACCACTACAGTTGCCAGACCGTTACGCTGGATCGTAAGGAATCCTGAGTAGAAACTCACTTACTGGCCACAAGCGGCGTGGCGAGCGCTCGAGGCGTGACGTTCAAAAGTTCTACCGAGGAACGTGGATCACAGTTATTATTTTTTATTTATTTTATTTTTTTATTTGCATTTTCTCCCCGTGCAGGCGCATAATGGGAGGGGGGGTTTACAGTTATTATATTATACGAGATTAAAAAAATTTCTATCTATTTTGTTCGTCATTTTATCTCAATAATTTCACTAGAAATTTACACGAAAAAATGTGATGCAAAGGTCGATACGAAAGTCGGGTCTAACGTTCGCACTGGTTCGCCCGGAATAATTGGAGATCCGTGTAGCTCGATCTTAGGATCATTTTCCTCCGAACTCACCTCGCCGACACTTTCTTTCGTTCGTTTCCTTTCTATTTCCAATCTTCGCGCGGCAAGAATTTCCTCTCGAATCGACGACCAGGATCGTATTAATACAAATGCGAAAGGTGGCGGGAAAGATCGTCCCAGTAGCAGGGGTGGGGGGGGGGGGGTGCGCCGCGGTGGGGTCGTTCGGAAAGGTGTGCACCGGAGGATAAACGTGGCGTGCCCGAGGAAATTGCATTCCCCGCATCAATCTCTGTCGGGGTACGGAGAGCAGCACAGATGCCGCCGGCACCGAAGCTAGCTTCGTCTACTGGCCGGGATGTTCGCGCGTTTGCCCGAGCTTTGGAATTTTTCAATATACCGATCGGCAAGGGGGGAGTCGGTGGGTCCCTTTGAGTGAGAACCAGAAGGAGCGCGGACGGCGTTGAAGCGAAACTGCACGCTTTTGTTTCACATAATTACGAAAGGAGGCGACGAAGAAACAAAGACTTTCGGGTGGAAAGGAAGCGGGTGTATCGAACGACCGAGCCCGGGATGTTGCACTTTCGCCGAAATCCATCGTAAAATCCCAATTCCCTGCTTCCCCGGCTTCTTCGATCCTGGGTAATGTATAGCTCGCATCTGGTATAGCCGATCGGTACGGCAAGGCTCACCGAAGTTCTACAACTTCTGCTATTAACTCTACGGGAGAAAAAAAAACGAAACTGTAGCAAGTCGTTGAGCTTTACTGTACGGACGGAGTGTAATACGAACGCGATGCAGCGTCCTATCCGCGAAAGTATTCTCCGATCCATCGCTCTTTGGGAAATCCACCGGCAACTAAAAGCTGCCGGTGCGCACAGCGAATAAAGTAGGAAGTAGCGGGTGAAGAAAAAGAAAAAAGCCAAAAGGAGCTTCTTCGAAAGATTCGAAAAAAGATTCATTCATTTCTAACTACACTAAAGTTCAACTTCCAACGACTGAGAATCCGCGATTCGTGTAGACAATCGGTAAGGCGACAATGTGTTTTTATTTTCTTCAAGATCGCCTTGGACTTTCTTTAACACAAAGACCGGAAAGAGCGAAAAACGTAAGAGCCTCTCCACGTCGAGAGGAAAATGATAAAACGGGAATGGGAGATACGTGGAGTACAATTGGCACTACGTAGTTTAGAGGCACCAGCGTCACGTAAATACGTGCGAACGTAGGAGAGGAGCATCGAAGAATAATAAGAAAAAGAAGAAAGAACAAAACGTGAAACAATTGAAAAAAGAAGTTGGAGCGAGGCTGCGGGAAAGTGAAGAAGAAAAAACAAAAAAGAAAAGACAACCAACAAAACGAAAAAATAACAAAAAGTGGGCACCGAAACGAAGAGAGAACAATTGGTGGCTCACGCGAGACGTCTCGGCGGTGGTATAGTGCGCGAGGGAAATTAAAAGGACACACAGCCGAATAGGCAATCGTGCCTCTCGATACCGAGGTATATGAGCGTTTTTGTGCTTGAACTATAACGGTATAGTCAGGGATGTACGTTGTGCATGTGCCAATCGCCCAGTTGCACACACCTACGGAGCCTCCACATACCTACGATACAAACGCACCCGTGGAGTGTTCTCTCGCAATATGCTTCGCCGATTGTTCCCATAAGTATGTATGTGTGCGCACACGAACGACAAGGGGTGAAGCGGAAGACTCGAACAGAGAGAAAGGAAGAAAGTAAGAGTGAGTTCAATATCGGCACGTAGACCAGTTTGTTCTTATTGTAATGTGTCGCCACGATTATTGAAGAGAGTCGAAAAGCCGTGGAGCGGCGTTCTCTTATTCCCTCGTCCGCCACCGAAGAAATGAAAAAGGGGACGAAAAAAAAGGAAAAGAAAAAAAGGGGGAGAGCTTCTGATAAAGCTTCGACCGTTGGTGGGATATCCGTTGGACGCACGCCACACGTTCGCGGTACTGCTGGCGTTCTCAGTTTGTACGCCCCAACCAGCGAACTCGAGTTATATCGGCTGTGTTTCTTCCTGACGCCATCCAATATCAAAGTTAATATTGCCGCCGACAACTCCTTGAGTGTGGTCGGTGTGATTACGCGGACCGAGGGTCGTGCCACCTCCCGGTTCTGTCGCCTGCTTAGGGGTGTTTCTTTACATCCCCCTGTATCGGGCTTTGTGCATGCTTTCGGGGTTCTTTTCACCGGCTGGACATTGGCGATCGCGAGTTGTGTGCAGACTATTCTGAAAGACCACATGTGTTTGCACCCCTGACAAAATCAATATCAATGCCTACGGAGGTTTCATTTTAATGTGGCGAGAAATATCAAACTTACTGGGGCTGGAAGTTAAATGGTCCGGTGCCAACCCATGTCTGGTCCTTTCGAGTTAAGAGCTGGGTGTAGGTAAGATATATTGGGTATACCGAAGATGGCACATATATAATTTACCAAAGCGTGCGAGCATGCAATGCACAATTTTCCATGCGAAAATCTCGAGAGCCTTCGGAGCTTGGTTACCGCAATGGGGAATACTTGAAGCCTTTTCATAACAAATATGAATGCATCGAAAATATCCGAGAAATCTGATATGCACCGCCGCAGCGATAGGTTTATTTGTGGTAACCAACAGTACGAACAAAAAAATTAAAGAAATCTCCGTTTGAAAGGCTCCGGCTGATGATTTTGCAAACGGGCATCGCGTTTCTTGGCACATAGAAATGCGGTACGTACTGTAGTTATTTCAGTATTATATAACCGTAGATCCACCGCAACCGAGAGCTCGCTGAGATGGAACGATACACCCCCGCATCGGCAAGCTGCTCTCTTACGTTTCTTCAACACTAAGAATTTCGCAATTCAAACATCTTTCGACCTTTCGCGTACCACTACGCATACACCATTACTGAATAGTTACATATTTCGTAGCATACAAACGGGTGGGATCAAGACTTTCCACTCACACTATTACGTTGTTGGAATTCCATCTGTGAAAAATGCACCACCACACCCACCTTTTAACCTGGAAGTTTGTTACTTCTTGAACAATCTCGAACCGCGGTGTACCTTTATGCTTTCCATTTGCCGAGTAAAATATTTTTCTTTGTTAGCCGATTTTTATATATATAAAACATAATATATAATATTATATATATAAAAGATACCTTAGGCAGATTTCTTATTAGGCATCCAAGCGGCAGGTAAGAGTCGACAGTCGAGGGTCGGGTCGATAAAAAGTTATATGCGTGAAGACTCATGTTTTTATGTACTTTAATGTAGACTTTACAAGGAACAGTAATTTTACAATGCTTTTACATCAGTAATTTTAGAGTGCTGTTCATGTAAGAGACGTTAGACTTTGCTAAGTGATTTACAGAAACTTTGGTAACTTGAAGTGTAAGCAATAGTGGTTCCCAAACTAGACCAGTCTCTCAACATCTGTTTGAAGTCAATACACTAATTAATATAATTCCAATAAATACGGAGATACTAATTGGCACTTTGGTTTAATGGGATTCACAGTGTATAACGAAAGGCTTACGCATTTATGGGTCATGGTCTTGGAAAGTTTACCGGAACTCGTCATCTCTTTGCTACAAGGGTTAATTGAGTTTCCAAGCTTATAACTAACTGAAAACATATTGTTTGCGACATCAATCTATTTTTGTTGCTTTATTGACCGTAAATGGGCTGAACCCGATGGCTTCAACAGAGCCGGCAATGATCGCCACATTTAGGTGATATGAAAGAAACAACAACAAGCTGCTTATTTCATTCAAAGTCCTTTGAATATCTTGCAGTACACATTTCAAGGATCCCTTTGATGGTTCGCTTATTGAGAAAAGTTTCTTTTTCACAGAAATGTCCGTATTCTCCCTTAAATGTCCTCCGTTGCTCGTTTCTCCCCTTTTAGCCCCTTTCAGGCTTGATGTGACGGTGTGCGTTGTTTTCGGACCCCCAGCTCGTCAAGATGTTGGGTCATCACCTAGCTTTTTACTTTTCGCAAGAAAGTGTCGCTGGTATGGGAAATTATTGAGCGGTTCGTCTGCTCTCTTTGCCCTCAACGTTCAGTTCGTTGTCGAGTGTCTGTTTATCGACTGGACCGACTTCACAACGTTAGTATTTTTCCAAAGACATACCCGATATACGCCAGTCTCTTTGTGGCCGTCCCACTGTCTCGTTATTCGATGTTTTTCGATCCTACGGTCGTACGAATAACAGGATATGGCGGTGGGAGCTCTTCTGGCGCCGTTACTGCATAGACCCAGTTACCCGGACGGAGAGGGAGAGACCGGGGCCGCCAACGACATTCCCGATTCTATACCAGCCCGCATTCCTCTACGTGAAGCTTTCGATGTACGACGCGATGCCCGCGAAACTCTCGACTTTTCGGACATTAGTCGGCAGCGCACGCCCGACTCGCCCCAATCGGGGGGCGGTGAAAAAGTTTCGGTGGAATTATCGTTCTCGTTTCTGGAGTGGTTCGGTTCCCAGAGCCCGCTTCCACCTCGCCACGTTCCCACACCAGACACTGAATTTCTACGTTCTACATATATCTGTATACATATATAAGGTTCTTTTCCTCGCTTTCGCGTTTATCTTCCAGGCACAATTCAGGGGGCCCTTTTCAGCGTATTCGAGTTCTTCTTACGGTATACGCAGCATCATTCTTCTTACAGCATACGCGAAATCCAGCACTTCCGGTTGGAAAGTAAGATTTTCAATCCGGAAGTGATGTATTTCCGGTCGGAAAATTAGATTTTGAAATCGGAAATAACATTTTCCCCTGTAAAGCTACTTCCGGTTTTAAAAAATCAAGATATTCCAACCGGAAGTGACGTTCTCCAGTATGGCGTCACTTCCGTTCGAAAACGAATACTTCAAAACCGTAAGTGATGTTTCAGAGAATTAAAAAAAAAATGTTCTCTCCCAAGCAGTGAGTAGTAGCATTATCCAGTATTTATTAGCGCTCGGAAGAGCGTCGGTCTCCCCGAGAAAACATTTTCACGCGTTACATCGGGCCCCGATAAGGTCCTGAGAAGGCTTGACATTGGGCCCCGATAAGATCCTGATAAGGCCTTATCAGGACCCTATCAGGGGCCAATGTAACACTGGAAAATTTCTACTCGGGTCGCCCTGGCTACCTACGTCGGTCGGAGAAGGCCCGATATGGCGTTTTGGCGTACGACAGCCAGTGAGGAGCAAACGATGTGCCGTTTTTTCAGTTGCCCACCCCACCTTGGCTGTCACGCATATAAACGAATATTTGACAATCGACCATTGACAATCCAATTTCTTTACAGTATTTCGAGACGAATGACCCACAACAATGCTTGAAAATCGCATACGGGAAATACAGCACTTCCGATTGGAAAATAAGATTTTCAATCCGGAAGTGACGTATTTCCGGTCGGAAAATTAGATTTTGAAGTCGGAAATGACGTTTTTCCCTATGACGTTACTTCCGGTAAAAAATATCAAGATCTTCCAACCGGAAGTGAGGTTCTCCAGTATAACGTCACTTCCGTTCGAAAACGAATACTTCAAAACCGTAAGTGATGTTTCAGAGAATTAAAAAAAATGGTCTCTACCAAGCAGTGGCGTAGTAGCATTATCCAGTATTTATTAGTGCTCGGAAGAGCGTCGGCCTCGCCCTGGCTACTTACGCCGGCCGGAGAAGGCCCGATATGGCGTTTCGGCGTACGACAGCCAGTGAGGAGCAAACGATGTGCCGTTTTTTCAGTTGCCCACCCCACCTGGGCTGTCACGCATATAAACGAATTTTTGACAATCGACCATTGACAATCCAAGTTCTTGACAGTGTTTCGAGACGAATGGCCCACAACAATGATTGAAAATCGCAGAGCATCACGCTTCCCGACGTCATACTGTGGCTATCTCTACTCTAATGATCTTCCGTGGTTACACTGTTCGAATTGCCCGAGATTGCATTACATTGGCACTGCAGGAGGTTTCACTGGTATAATAGCACATACATCGTGACCCAAATACACATCCGACTCTGTCCGATACATTGTACGATGGAGAGGGGAGAAGAACCGCAGTTCCTGTAAATTTCGGATAAGTACGTATTGTTGGAAGAGTAGTATGTAAGTTTGGTGGAAAAAGCAATTACCCTCTTAGCCGACGATAATTTTTCCCTCGCGACCTCTTAAAAATCCTGTGGAAACTGCAACGCTCTCTGCCGACCGTTCGTCCGACTACACGTCGAGCTCCACCACTGCGAGTTCATCTATCGCCGCGGTACCAGGGAGCCATGCCCAGAAGGCCTACATTTCTTCTCCGTTTCTCTCGTCCGGACTCCGAACTTCTCGTGGTAATAATTTCCGGCGAAGAAAAAAAGCCAGTAAAGACCAAACGGAGGATGAGACGAAATTGAGGGGGAAAAAAGCCAGTAAAAGTGTCCCACGAAACTTGGGCTATTCGGCATTACATTAAGCGGAACGGGGAGAGGCACGAGGCATGGACCGAAACTTGGTACTTTTTTTCCACCAGCAGTCGTGCCACTTTGCTTCGTCTCTCTTCTTATCCTGCTGTTTCGTTTACTCCCTCGCCCGCTCCCTCGCTATCTTGAGTTTTACGAATCCGGCAAAAGACCAGAACGAATTAAGGGAACTAGTGTTTTGAAGAGAACGCACAATTTGAAATTATCGATGAACTTCATTGTGATTCCTCAACTTGCTCGTTGCGCGTGTTAACTGTTGATCTTGTTCCCTTTTCCCCTAAAAATGTCACTCACAACTACAGGCCTAATTGTTGTAATGGACTGATAGCAACGATGAACATGAAATATCTGAACCGATCTTTACCTGGACTCTAGACTGCCGCGAGCTTCAACACATGGCGAGGCGAAAAAAAGTAAACGTTAAGTAAAAGTTACACCTGCGGCTGCCTAATCGAATTCTCCACAGTCAAAATGTGCCCCTCTATCGAGGTGGTCTGGCACAATCATTATCAGGAAAGCGATGGATGCTGTCCAGGCCTCCACTCTCCTGCAGTGTCTGAGTTACGAGGCAATTATGCCACGCGGATAATACCCATACGTCACGACTTAACGGGGACCTCCAGATGCCTCGAGTCGTCTTTCCTGCTTTCCTTCTTTTTTTTTATCTTAACATCACGTGAGCTTTTCGTCCTTATCCAGCGTTCATTATTCCTTCCCCGTTTTCCGCATCCTTCTTAGTCCACTCCAGCTGCTCCGATCCGAAATGTCTTCATCCATCCGCACTGCTTTCCGCTTTGGCCAGATACCGCGCAGACATTGCGTGACTGGTCGGCCGTTAAAAGGAAAATCGAGTGGTGCGCGGTTTTGTCTCCTGATGAATAAATCATCCAGCTTTCTATCGACTCAACAGGTCAAAGGATGTGCTCGCTTGGCGAGAACCACGCTGGCGACGCCGCTTATCCGAAAGGATATCCAGTGAATCTTCCAAGAGTTCTCGCACCTTCAACTGCCCATCTTTTCGCCCTTCTGCATTCCATCCAGCGGAGATCGGGCAAGATCAACGGTGATCGAAGTAATCCGTTCTTGGCCTCCTTTCGTGAGTTCGGGATAGATCTGCAATTCGTAGTTTTTCCGCTTCGATCCTTGCAATATACTCAGTGTCTTCAGCCACCTTTTTGATGTCCATCGAGGTCGTAGCAGGTCTTCTCATCTAGGTCCATTTTTTTTTTGGTCGCGATTCTTTTCCGTGGCCATTGAAACGGAACTTTTTCCAAGATGAGATTGTTTAAAGTCCAACCTCTCGCCACACACATTGATCGCTTATTGCCTCCGGTACATAGACGTCCGGCGCCTTCGAGCTATATACCGCAAGGCGCAAGGTTTCGCTCCGCTAAGTTTCAATGAATCCCCCCCCTATCTATCTCGCTTCGACTCTCCGCACTGGATCGCGTTCTTTCTCTTTCCCGATCGAGTTCAAGCGTCGTTAAAAACGAACAATCGAGCGAAACGGAGGAATACCCTGGAGCAACCGTCTATTCTGCGGAGTGAACAAAGAAGAAAATGGCGTAGGAATCCGTAAGAGACCGAGAACCAACCGAGAAAGACCGTGATGGTGAAAGGGGAGAGAAAGAGAAGAAGAAGAAAAAAGAAACTTCTTCCGGCAGCTCGATCCATGGTTTTCCTTGATAAGAAACTTTCCTCGCGTTCATTATTCGCTTATCGTCGATCTTGTCCGCCTTCCGATCGAGTTTCTCGGACGGTGAAAGCCGATGCCCCTCACTCTTTCGATTCAAAAGGAAATACGCTAACGCGCTTATGCTCGAGATCCGAAAGCACGAATGACGAAACTTGTCCCCCTGCCAAGTGTAAGATAAAACCTGCACCGATCTTGATTGATGTCGGACGCTGTTTGGTATGCACTCTAAATAAAATCCATTTCACATACGAAAAACCTTTTGCAGCAAGTGGATTGTCATTCCCGGCGAATAGAATATTCTTGCAACAAATGGATTGTATTCAGCGTGTGGTGTGTTGAGTGATATGGTCAATCGAACATCATGCTAAGACGGGCAATGGGTGCTCATCTGCTCTGCGTAAGGTGGATGCGATATGAAAGGATTCGACCTAGTTTTACACCTTTGACGCACGTTGACGAATTCACTTGTATTGGCCATATCTTCCACACCGCCCAGATGATAGATCGATACATTTTTTACTGCGTCCTGCGATGTCTCCTCTAAGGACCAGCGATATAAGCTGAACAGTGCTGGATTAACATCAATAGATGTAGTATAAGTAGGTAGCAAATTAGGCGTAGCATAATAAGTGGGGCAGTACAGAGCGAATTAAGCGTAGTATAATAGGGGAGAGCGGGGCAAAACGGGATAATGAAACAAAACGCAAGTTTCCAATAACTTTTGGATAGTGGTGATGGTGGTACGTGGGGCAAAACGGGTTTGAAAATCCGGATGTGTCGTTGGGACAAAATGGAGCATCCAAAAATCATTGGAAATTTGAGTTTTGTCCTCATTGTCCCGTTTTGCCCCGCTATGCCATTTTGCCCCGGTCTCCCCTAAGCGGAATAGTAGCAATTGCAGTAGCATAATGAACAGATAGTGTAGGTACAAATAAAGTAAAACTAAAGACAGGTTGATGCGCGGATCAACAGATAAATAGGTAGACGGACACATCGGGGAATGAGCATGGATAAAAAAAGTTCAGTCTCCCTGGAGTGGAGGAGGAAAAATTATGAAATATTCCGCATGAAATTCTCAACATCGGTGTTCATGGAGTCGTTCACTGGCAATCTTCGGTTCATGTTTCGAGAACGTATCTCCCGTTATCCACTTTAAAAAAAGGAAAAGAAAGCGTCACCATATCGCCCGGAATGACTCTACGAGCAAAGCGTAGAAGCGAATCTCAGAGCTCTCGTGTCTCCTCGGTAGATCGCACCTCGAGGGGCTCAGGAGTGCACCTGATATAAACCTCACAGTTGGCTATCCGGTAGCCGATCCTCGCGCACTTCTTCCAACCCGAAGCGAGACCAGCTCTCGGGTGGATCTTACGTAAATTTGAGTAGCGTTTCACACGGGTCGTCTCGAAGAACCAGGACGATGGAGAGTAAGTTGTTATCGCTATCACGGTCAGATAACTCGTTCGAAAGTGCATTCGAGCGACGTACCCGTGAAAGTGAGGTGCCAAGAAGAGAAGCGTTACCAAGTTAGCGGCTGAAGAAGCCGGCAGCGATTCATCACCTAACTCTACGTTATGTTTAGATAAAGTGCAAACTCCTTCATCCTTCTTTCCCCTTTCGTCTAAAACAGTTCTACCTCCTCGCTTCCTCACCCGCTCGCTCGCCTCGCACTTTTATTTTCCGGCTTCCTTCCTCACTTTTACGCCCGGCATGCACACTCGACCTCCTTCGTTCCGTCCTGTCTCACTTCCTATCCCCGGTATTTCTTCGAGCAAGCTCTCTCGAGCGCGAATAGGGTACGAGAAGAGTGGTACCCTATTTCTCAGCGTCATCAGGCCGCGACGGCTCACCGCTCTTATCGCGTTTTGCATTTGACTTGCTTCCCGCAGCGTTTCCCCGTTTTACCTCGCTCCCTATCGTCGTTCCCTCTTTCATTCCCGCGACACGCATACTTTTTTTTCTTTCTCTCGAGATCGCGGGTTTCAGTCGCGCGACTGAAGAAACTTTGATGAAAAAACGCTAACCACACTCTCGTCGCTCTCCGGGGAAAGACGCCTCTCTATCTCGAACCTCCTTCGTATTACCTCGTTCGACGAGTCTCCCACAGCACAGTGCCATCCGCGATAATTATTTTCTCGCGGATCTCACACTCAGGGAGTAATTGGTACTTGTTGCTGATGTGTTGGATGATGGTTTCGTCACGCGAAGGTGTTAGCTCGGAGAGGAAATTAAAAAACGGAAGTAAAAATTAAAGTTTTTGGGGATGACGATATACGTGACCTGATCCGATAAATATCATTTGTTCCTGACATGTTAGTGGGATGAAAAGTAATTTAGTGGGAGGAAAAGTATTTTCGTGGGAGGAAAAGTAATTTAGTGGGAGGAAAAATAATTTAGTAGGAGGAAAAGTGATATAGTAGGAGGAAAAATAATTTAGTGGGAGGAAAAGTAATTTAGTGGAAGGAAAAGTGAACTTTTCCTCCCGCTCGTTCAGACTCGACCAATTTCCATCCGTTGCAGGTATAGAAAAATGGTCACTTTTTAGCACAGTCGGGAAAAAATAGCCACTCGGGAGGAAGTGTATTTTTCTTCCTTGTGGCATAACATACCATTTCTGCAGGCGCGACTCATTATTTTTTCTGAGGCAACTATCAGCAACGAGACGGTTGTCAGAGGCATCGCCGGTAACGCATAAAAATCACCGTCAAGGTTTTTGACAGCGACAAATACTTGTTCGCGTCGCGGTGGACGTCGAAACCGATCGCTGGAATTTCTCGGGATTGTCGGGCGATGTTTGTCTTCGTCTCCCGCAGGAGAACTCTGTCTCGCCGCTTTATAATACTGACGAATGTGAATCAGGCTCCTCAGTCTTTCGGGGTTTCCGCGTCCTCTCATCCCGTCCGCCGTTCGCTCGGCGGCCCTGCCGTGCCTCGATGCTCCTTCAAGATTATGCAGATCCGTCTCCGCAGCCTCACTAACCCCTCTTTGTCTTGCCTTACCCCTGTCGCGACAAACCTTCGACCCTCTCTGGCATCGACCTCACTTCGTATTTTCCTTACTCGGGGGTGAAACTTGGGAAGTGAAAACTAGTTTCGTGATTTCCAGAGCGCGTCTCTCAATCAGCGGACTTTCTCGCTGACAATTTTCAACAGCACCAGCAGCAGGAGCAGAATATAGCAGATGCCGTTCATTCGTTAGGAAAAAATAAAAGTAAAGTGAGGAAAATATTAGATATCCGATTATACAAAAATATGAATTATCATCCGCAGATAGCAGAATTCTCTCGCGATCGGTGAGCGCTAGATGAGAAATTATAATTAACCGACATTCTCTATAAAAACCGCGTTCCGGCAATCGGGTGGACGGAGGATTAATTTACGATTCCTAAACCAAGGACCTCGCGCTGATGAAAATGTCGGATAAATAGCAAGCAGCGACTACAGCCAGAAAGCGGCGAATGAGTGGGAAGAGGAAATAAAACATCGCGCCGCCAATCGACAATTAATTAGTGATCTGAGTATCGTAGACGGAATCGAAAAGGAGGAGGACAATGGGAACGAGAGGATGAAGAAAAACTGCACGCGAAAAAGGTTTCATCTGGGAGGCTGTGACGCCCCCTCGCATCAGACATGCCTCGCGTTATTAGGAGAGCGAGAAATAAAAAGAACATCTCCCGAAGGAAGAAATCGGCGAGACCGGCGGATGCCGGAGCGTCAGAACAGATGTCAAGCTTTTACCTGAAATTCCGCTAACTACGTATTCAGCATCATTACCCCTTCGCCGGATTCTCCGTTCAGCCCGGCCCGCGCCAGTTTCTCTCACTATTACTTTCCATCTAGTCCCGACTCCGCTGGTGAAATTTGCTTTCACGGCATCTATCTTCTCCGTGCCGTTGCGTGCCCGCTAAGCTGGAGTTACCCGAATATCCAGCACGTAATTGCTGACGTGTGCTCGCCCCTCCCGCTGATGGCACGCTGATTCTGCGGATTCTCGACGATCTCTGCACCGACGGTAACTGCTAGACGAGCGGACCCACTCTCAAATGTCCGGCTCCGGGCCTCTGCCCATCGCTGGCAGCGATCGCGTAACACGGCGGTATTTTCCTCGCATAATATTTTCACCCGAGATAATTTGGTCTTTCGTCCTTGAATAAAATCTTAATAGTTTAAAATTTACTTTTGGCTCATCCCCATTTTTAACTCCCGACTGTCCACTAGGGCGATAAAGAAGTTACGCGTTTCACTGAACTACCCTGATTTTTTTGTTTTCGTTGTCTCCAGTGTTTGTCGCAACGGCTCAATGTCTCTTGACAGAATTGGCGCAATTGTTCTGTAGATACGGGAGTGTGTTCGTAGCGATGGATTAGAAAATTAAATGTGAAGTGGCAGAGATAACTAACTTCGAAAAATCGGACCAAAAAAGCCTGTTCAGACATATGGAAACGCGGCCGCCAAGATCTACTAACGCCTTTGCGATAACTTGTCGACTGCTATCAAAATACTGTCGCCTGTGTGCTATAAGCATAGTCCACTGACTCACTCAACGTCAAGTATATAACCTGTTGGGTTTGGTTTTTTTTTTGTGGTCCCTCCTTTTTTGGGTTTGGGTTTTTTTTTGGTCCCTCTTTTTGCGCGTCGCGATGCCTCTATGCTAATTTTGGTATATATATATATATATATAAATTGTTTACGCGTGTTTTAAAAAATTATTATTTATTTGTTTACAATCTTAGGGTTTTCGCGTTTTGGTTATATTATTAAGTTAATATTTTGTTTCAATACAAGGTTTTCACAAAGTGGCGTTCTGGGTCGTAATTATCGATTTGATCCATAATTGCCGAACGATAGAATGCGATAATTGCCGAACGATAGAATGCG
The DNA here is from genome assembly GCA_030522725.1 of Ichneumoninae sp. B BG-2022a. NCBI lineage: Eukaryota > Metazoa > Arthropoda > Insecta > Hymenoptera > Ichneumonidae > Ichneumoninae sp. B BG-2022a. The sequence continues at coordinate 9,788 of JAPYZD010000939.1, read as the reverse complement.
GAACGAGCGATATTAAAAAATAACACAGATCTCATTTCCTTTCTCCGCTTCGTAGCCACGTGAATACAGTGCACGGAGTCGATAGCTGAACGGAGAGCTATGCAAGGCTCGGTAAACTATACCTGATAAACCTGACCGCCGAATACACACCGCTGGAGAGGCCATTACCATAACGATTAGCATAATTAATACGAACGGACGGTCAGCCGACCGTGTTATCGTCAATAATTAGCGTTGACTTATCTCTCGCTGGCATTATGATGTTGCCGAGCTTATTAGGTAGATACAGTGCCGGAAAGGTCTCGACTTCCGTTGCTGCTAATTAATCTACTACCCAATAAGACTGTAAGACCCATTAAAGATATCATCGTAAGATACAAATCGATCCCTCTTGCTGTGCCATGTAACATCATTTCCCGAATTAATGAGTTCTATTTTTTTATGTTATGAGAAAAGATGTAAAGTAATTTGCACATGGTCTCCCCATTTATTACAATTTCGCGCATAGTTGCCTCGTTGAGGAAGCCAAAATCGATCACCGAACTTTCTCAAAGAGAGAGCTACGGGCAAAATTGTAGTAAATTAGAGACCCATGTCCAAATTATTATGCGCCGAATTTAACTGCTACAAACAACAAATCTATCCCAGCTCTACCGTAACAAGATTTTCGGCAAGTGAACATTTTTACATTAGCCTTCAGTTATCCATAGACAACAGGGTTACTCAATCCCATGAGAGACGCACGGAAATTCAAGCTACCTGAATTCCGTCGACTCTGTATGCCAGGATTGGATGCAAGCAAACGTCGCCGAGAGAGACAACCAGGAACGATGGGACGGCGTGCCGAATCGCGCCGACAACTGTAATTCATTGACAGAGCGACACGCGATTAATTAATCCAAATGGGAGAACAATTAGCATCGGGGTTGGTGGAATGGTGGATGCAGGGTGGGGATCTGATGAGTAAGTTATAAAAGCCATCGCTCACGTGTGTCCCGTTCTCCGACGTTGCCTCGAGCGATGTCGTCAGACAGATCGACTCACTGAATTAATTGATTAGTGAATCTCAATCAGATAATTGAGACCCTCGCGATATCGGGGTGAGAAACGTAGGATGGAACTGCACATCGACGATCTCCCGACGCACTTGAGGTAACACGTGTCTGACAGTTCTCGTTGCCTCCTTCGAAATCAATTAGTCGGAGGATCTACAAATTTATGCGCGCACAGATGTGTCGTCCTTGTTTCCTGAATCGTTCCGGTCGTACTCTCCGTTCAGTCGCCAATCTCGACGGCAATCGAGTGACGGGAATGCTTGGAGCGACGATTACCCTGGTGGAAATTTGACCGCGTTATATCGGGTGATGAGATTCGAAAAAGGCCCGATGAAGTCCTGACGAGGCTTTTTCATCCAACGCTCTAAAGATTCTACCAGGGTGGTCTGATTATCTTGTTCTAGATCTACGAACCACCTCTATAAAGTTGGTAGATTCGAGACGAATTCCAAATAGATTTGCGACATATCACACGCGTTCTTTTGCACACTTTCCTTTCTTCCTTAATTCACACGCATTCCAGAGAAAAATTCCAAACACTTTTCGGTAACGTCACTTTTGGTTTCAAAATCTCAGTTTTCGAAATGAAATTACGTCATATGACGTTCAAAAGTGAGATTTTCAAACCGGAACGTTACGGAAAGTGTTCAAATTTTTCTCTGGAATTTACCTTGAATTTTATTCGTCCTTTTATTGGTCATGGTCGTATTTTTCGAATCAAGATCGGCCGACACTAGCAACAGGCGTAATTCCCGATGCAGCAGAATTTGATGGACACGGTTATCATCCATGAATTTGGCGTGCGACGATGCGAGGGACTCTCGGCCATTCAATGTCCAAGATTGCACCGATAGATAGGTAAACAGAGGAGAAGTACCCGGAGACCAAGCCCGCAGGGTGTTCTTGGGCAACATCGCCCGTACAGTACAAGGGATGCGAACTGAAGTGGAGAACACTAGCTGCGAGGGCGATATGGTCGGCGCAGTGTATACACGTTGGCGTAACTGTGAAACGCCGGGAGAGCCGTACAGGGGGCGGCACACAGCGTCTCGTTGCCCGAGCAGTAATTAGGCTGGCTAATCACCACCAGTCACGTTATCTTAATGGCTCCCCGTTATGCCATGACATCACAACTGCTCCTGATGCTGTGTCTCTCCTGTGCGCCAAGGGCCGCGGGGGGTTAATTGCCCCGATAGGTTTGTGCTCTCCTGAGCGGTGTGCGCACATCGTTCCCGGATTCGAAGGACTTGACGTGGTGCAGAAACAGTGGTGAAGGAAGTGGCGGAAGACCCTCTCGTGTAAATTAGCCGAGTGCTCGTGTGAAAAGATTCTATTTAGGGTAAAAGTGGTGAATATGGCCCACCTCGATCAACACGTAAATCAATGATATATGGACCGGGCCATATTCCCCACTTTTACCCTACTGATGGATGGAACTAGACGGCGGGCAAACCAATGTGGATATTCTTCATTTCTTATACAATTGGCAATCATTGATTACCAGAGGTTTCCAAAGAGAGATCCGGCAGCGACAAGGCTCATACCGAATGCACACTGAGAAAGGCTGGTTAAAAACTTAAACATGCAAGTCCCGTGGGCAAAATACATATTTAACCGATTCAATACACTGAAAAAAAATATCAATGATTCAAGTAATATTTGCTTGCCGGCTGCGAAAGAAAAAAAAAATGGTGTTTCAATTCTACTTTCAATTCATACAATTCCATACCGGAATGAAACGATGACATGTCACCTTGGCAGTCTTGCCGTCGTTGTTTCAATATCATGTGGAATTGTAAGAATTGAAAATAGAATAGAAATAAACTTTTTTTTTCTTTGATGCCCGCAAGCAAATTTTTTTTTCAGTGTTGCGCGTGAAATACCTCGGTCGGTAATCAAAACTGTAATACATTTTTTTCAACGATAATGACTTCGGTGATCAAAAGCAAAATTTAACGAGAAGCTGAATTGATATCCGTGTCATTTGAGATTTTGCTTTTTTAATCGGAAATCGTGAAAAAAAATCAATTACAGTTTTTTTTACTGACCGAGTGCGGATTGCCTATCGCCTTAAAGAAAGACTCGGCTGATTGAATGAAAAATGAGTTGATCGAACGAAGATTCAGTTTAACCATTCGAGTCCTTTTAATCAACCCGAATGTTAATTGCTTCTTCCTTAACTGCAGATTCGGTTGATTTTACGAGCCGTTCGCTCGTCGCCGCTTTCGTGTCTACGACGACAAATTCCAAATTCCAATTTTTCGCGCCGTATCGGGTCGACCGTAAGACTGTTTCGTATCCGTCAAGTTTCAAGGTATAGTTGAGACGTAAGATTTTTATATCGGCAAAGTCACTGGGGCATGTACACGGTTCGGATGAGCCCTAGCTTCCGGCGTTTCGATCTCGTTTCTCATTTTCTTCCTTTTTTCCTCTCTCTGGCCCTAGCACCAGTGTCTACCATCGGCGGTGGAGTCCGCGACGGAGGAAGCTGTGCGCTTCGGATTCTCGCGCTCGGTTCGACTCGCCGGCCGTCTATGCATCCAATTCCATTTCCCATTTCAACTTTTCTCATCTCTAACAGGACGGCGCAACCCCTTGCGGCACGAGCTTCTGAAGGGTGGAACACGGTCCAAGAGGTAGAAGTTAAATACCGTTACCGTAATGTTCAATCATTATTTCAGCCATTAAAATAACTTAAAGAGTGAGAACCCGAAGTGCAGAAACGGGAAATTGAGAGAGAGAGAGAGAGTGAGAGACGGAACGAGAGAGAAAAAGAAAAGTATCAGACTCAGCAATTCGACTGTTTCTCCGTCCGCTCTGGTGCTCTTTGCTTTCTCTCGAGTCTGGAGGAAAGTAAAGCTCGGGGTTGGCGCCGGCGACCTGTTCAAGTCGGAGTGGTGACTCATTCACTTTTTTTCCTTCCTGCAGCAGCCCAGGGACGAAATGTTTTTCTTGGGTCTCGAGATATCGACTCGTCAAATTTCACGAATACGCACTGATTAGCGATCATTATAATTGCGCGAGGAATTGAGCTCGTTACCACGCTGAATTGCTTTCCCGTTATATGAGGAGGGAGAAAAAAAAACATTTGTGCAATGTTTGCACAAATATTTTCAACATCCTTGGTAACAATGAAAAAAAAAGAACGAGACCCGACCTCGTCGATGGCAGGGCAAACGCGCGGGTTTCAGATAGGTATCCGCCAATACAAACTTTTACTCCGGTCAGTGGTGCAGTGCGATAGAGCTTGAAACTTGCAACTCGAATGACCAAGCAGCATCATGAAAAAACAAAAATGGTTTTCTTTTTTTTACTGTAAAAAATACGGATTGTATAAAAAAATTCTGTTCTTTCGGGACGGAATGGCAAAGTGAAAAAATAAAATAAAATAACAATGGAAATAACACGAGGAGCGAGAGAGAGAGAGAGAGAGAGGAAGCACAGCTGCCTACGCGATCGGGATTAGTCGCCATGATGCGTCTGCCTCCTATTAATATTCATAAAATGGCCTGCCACGAGGCATTTTATATTTTATCATGTACGCTGGCCCACGGTAGCGCGAGTGTGCCCATGAAACCCCTCGTTCATCCTACAACGGTACGCCGACGGATATTATGAAAATTAAATTCCTGACTCTAAATTTTACAGAATTATTACGAAGCGTCAAGCCGTCACGTCCGTGCGTTAAAAACATAAATAAAAAACAACCATGTATTATTGTAACGTAGACCTCCCATATATCTTACTCTGATTCTTCTTTATCTGCTTTAATAAAAGCTGTGAGCGGACCAAAAAATAGTTGTTAAAAAAAGGATTAATAATATCATCCGGATAATTCGATAATTTTTGTTTTTTTTTTTGCGTGTAGTTTTCTTTATTTCAAATAAAAAGTAACTCAGGAATAGTCCGACGCATGTGCGACAATATTTAGTACTCTTCGGAAACAAGCCCCCGGGCAAATCGTCGTTTCGCCCTCGGTGATAAAATTTAATTGACCCCCTGACGGGAATAAAAGCTTCTCCGAGCTTTCTTTTATCGAACAGGAACAAATTGTAATGCTCCATTCCAGAGGCGATTATACGAGAACTCCATGAAAGAGTACTTTCTCCTTATTATATTAAGAGAAGCAACGAGGTTACTAAAAAAAATTTGTAATAAACTCAACCACTGGTGATACTTCCGACCTTTCTCAAAGCCCGACTTATGCAGTGCACGACGTCGGTTCCGATCCACAAAAAAAGAAATACGAATTTTGGGCTCAAGCCCAGAGATTAATCGCCGAAGTACCGGAAATCGGATGTGATATCAAATTTTTCTATCACTCACAATGTATAGCGATGTTTGTCAAACGATCACGTATTTGTTAATATATTTTCCATCGCGCGATGCATTTAACAAAGCATATCCACGATACGACGGGGCAGGCCGGCTGTCGAAATCTCTTTGACAATCGCCGACACGCAGCCGGCTCGCGATAAAAGCGAGCGATCACGATAATGAAAATGCAGCTTGCCCACCGCTTTCGTGAAGATTAAGATTAGGAAGGGTGACGGTACGCTGCCGGTTTCGTCGAGATTACGTTTTAAATACGGATACCACATTACCCTCCGTAGCTATAGGATGTCCGGAGGCCACAGTGGCCGCAGACCTCTCCTAGGAGCATTAAAGCTCTCGCGACAAAATTCATCCCTGTTTCCCTATAAGTTATAATTTAGGTAAGCTGCCGGAGGGTTTTCCTCAGTGGCGGACGAATATATCAGGGGCTAATGATCCTTAATGGTACATGGGTAGTTATGTATAATTAATACGGTCAGCCAAATGATCGCGGTTGGGTTTTGGGTGGCGTGTCGCACCCGCGCGCACACACACACACACACACACACACACACACACACACACACACTTGCAGAGAGAACTTCAACACACTGACATGCTCCTCTCTGCTTTTAACTCACAAGATGAAGAAAGGAGTCTCTCCATCTTCGTCCATCACCTTCGAAAGTGGGGAAACTTAATGAATAGAACTTTCTGCAAAGTCTGCAGATCCCGGGGATAAGGCCGAGGGGGCTCGAAATATAGTTCAATGGCGAGAATTAATCATTCATCGTTACCCAATGTTAAACGAGAGACGAAGGTGGAGACCCTAGTCAGCGGGGTCGCACAGATCCATATCAAGCGAGCTAAATCAGCGGATCATTAATTCATTATTATCTTGATAACAATAACAAAAAGGAACCCGATTTAGGGTTTTACCCGGGATAGAGGTCATTATTGGGTTGTGGAAGTCACACACTGCAAAAAAAATAAAATTATCAATTTAATGTACCGGACTGGAAGTTTTTATGCAAAAACTGGTACATTAAATTTAATATACAATCATGATGAAAGATTAATGTTCTATTTCATTGAAATTAAAGTACATTATTAACATTAAAGTACTTTCATAGTAAAGTTAATGCAAATTGTTAAAAATAAAGTATTTCTAATGTTTTTAATACACTGATGAAAAATTAATTTTTCATCACAATTGTACATTAAGTTTAATATACCAGTTCTTGCATAAAAACTTTCAGTGCGGTAGATTAAATTTACAATTTTTTTTACAGTGCCCGTAAAAAAACGCCACGCTATGCCTAGGTGATTCGTAGAATCTCGTCGAAGGAAAGTCTCATCAAGAAGGAAACTTATTTCTTTCTCGAGTTTGTTAAAAAAATTTCGAGAACAAATATTATATTAGGTAACGTTCAAATTCAACGATGGGGAAGAAACTTGGACAACGTATATAGAACGCGCTGGAATGGAGTCTGTCTGAGAGGGGGAGCCTCTCGTTCCAGCATCACCACCGTCAGACTCGGGGTTGGAATGAAAACAATTCAAGGAATTCCCTTAGTCAGGGATTTCACTTGGGATATCTACCGAATACCGGAAATTCGTTAATCTCAACTCGATTTCCCATCCATACCGAACTCTGTACCCTTATTATACGAGAGGCTATAGGGTAAAAGTGCTGGATATGGCGATCCAATTTAACATGGAAAAGTTAGCAAAAACGGTGGTCCGTATTCGCCACTTCTAGCCTATACGAAGTGGAGAGTGAAAACGAACTGGAGTCGAGGTCGCCATGTGCAATGAGTTGCGAGACGCTAGAAGACAGAAACAAACATTTCAGATGTTAAAATATTGAGCCAAGTAGTTTTTTTAGTGATTTGGTCCGACGGAATAAAAAGTATACAAATTTAGTTAATATTGTCAAGAATTCCGACAATCGACTTGTGATTAGTCTTCCAACGAAAAAATAAAAATAAAACCATCTTGATGTTGGTCGCAAAATGCGAGACACGAGGATCCTCAGTAGCAAATAGATGCAATTAAGTTTCAACCAACCGGTCGAGGGCAAACCGTGCCAAACGTAACTCAGAAGCACGTCTTACTGAATGAGTAGTATTAGTAGGAGAAAGCAGGGCTAAACAGAACACTCGGGCAAAATGGACCTGCGGTCTTCCCTTTCAGACGACAATTTCTTTTTGCCTCCTCGAAATTTTTCAAAAATTGCATGATTATGCTGATCCTGGCCATCGTTGATTTAATTTGGCCCCAGCGTCCGATGAGACAACAACCTAAATACGGTAAAATTAAAAAAATATCGCATCGATAATTCTGCAAATAAATAATAGTGAAAATGGCCATGAATGGTACAGTTTCGAAACCCAATGCATCTACCCTGGTCCTTCTTTCCTTGGAACACCCTTAGTGGCAAAAGTATAAGTAGAGATTGTCGTGCTACAGTAGAAGCGGGGCAGGGTAACGAAGGAAATGCAGCTGGGTTGTGAAACTAGTTCTGGCACACATCACTAATACTTCCTCGCCTGTACAAGTTCGCTCGTAACGGACGATCGTTAAGCCCCCCCCTGTTGGAAAAGCAGTAGTCGCTTCTACTTTAGAACGGGCACAGCTTCTCTTGCCATTATAGTGGAGCCCGAAGATTTCGTGCCAATGTCGTTTGTACGGCGGCTCCAGAACGATATTAGGCGGGTTCGCGTAACTCGAAGATCCAGCAAATTTCACGGCTTAACGGCTTCACGGCGTTCTAAAATCCTGTTCTTCCGAACGGCTATAATTTCACATCATAGAACGATCAAATCGTCGCGCATTATGGTCTGTCAATTTGTAAACAGTGTTTTCTCGTTTTGATGTACACACTTTAATTAATAACGGCATGTTACATATGGAATTTCTCGTAATACATTTTGTGATTGTGTACGACACAATTTGTGTCATTACTGAAAATCTAATAACGAACTGTTGAGACACATTATATTATACATAGGGTAAAAGTGGTGAATATGGCCCACCTCGATTAACACGTAAATCAATGATTTATGGACCGGGCCATATTTCCCACTTTTACCCTAAGTATCAAAAAAGCTGTTTGTCAGTATTGTCAGCTCTTTGTTCAATCCGTCTATATTCATCGAATGTACACAATTAATCGTGATCTAAAGATCGGAGCGAGGGGTGACTTAATTTCAAGAGGGGGTGAGAGGTGATCAACCTTCCAAGCGAATATGGCAAGCTCACCGGGGCGCGGTTTCAGCGCATTATATGCACTGACACGTGCAAGAAAAACGTTCGACGCAGAAACACATTCGTTCGGGTCACGATAAAATATTCCGGATTTCCGGATGCGCTTGCACAAATGAAACGCCACCATTCGTGCGTAAGAATTTTCTTGAATTCGATTATGCAAGCACTTTCCATTTGAATCTTCGGCGACTGTTGATACAATAGAAACATAACGCTTGTCTGAATATACAATGCGAAATAACAATGTTTTCTCGTGTTTGCACATAACGAACGTGCGAAAGAATATTTCTCTGATTTTTCATCGTTTCTGTGCATTCGTAGCTGATGGGAGTTGTGCGCACCACATGCACGGACACTCTGTGACGCTGTCGCTGGGTCAAATTCATTGATAGATTTTTTGGCTAATATCAATACTTGATAATCTATGCCAAAACTGCCGTCGGTTTTTCGACGAAACAAAAATACATGGAAATCTGTGGTCCAAAACATTTTTTTAAAATCCTTAAGTTTTGATATACAAAATTTGCCTTCCCATTTTTATATGGTGTCTTATTATAATATTTTCTATATTGCGTCACTTCTAGTCCGATAAAAATGAGATTAAATGCTTTTTCGGACGGAAACGAAATACATCGCTGTTTCCAAAATATACCGAAAATCAATTAGCAATTTTTTGCAACACGGTTGGTGGAAATATTTTTGGTCACTCGACCTGTAATTGCTATGTTCATTATCCGGCGAACATTAATCAGTCGTTTATTGTACTCTTAACTCAATAATATAATCGAGCTCAGTTCGATACTGCTAATAATTGCTAATAATAACATATATATATATATATATATACATATATATTGTTGAAGAAACGCTGTCAAGAAATAGTTTTCTAAAAGTACAACTTTCCTCAGCCCGCGAAGGGATTAACGAAGTAACAATTTTCTTGCTGAGCTTGGAAGTATCCCTTGAGTAGCGAAAGAGCGAAAGATCCGGACATAACAATCTCAAGGGATAATGGACTTTTCACGAGAGTCGCGCCACCATGAACGCTCCCGTCCGTTGCGGTGGCCCCGAGCCAACGTTTTTCCCACTACCCGAGAATCGGGGATGAATGTTGCTTCGGTTGTTTTTTTTTATTTTTTTTGGATTTTC
>JAPYZD010000938.1:0-29433 GCA_030522725.1 Ichneumoninae sp. B BG-2022a | reverse complement strand
TGGATGTGTCTTCTTGGATGTGTCTTCTTGGATGTGTCTTCTTGGATGTGTCTTCTTGGATGTGTCTTCTTGGATGTGTCTTCTTGGATGTGTCTTCTTCGATGTGTCTTCTTCGATGTGTCTTCTTGGATGTGTCTTCTTGGATGAGTCTTCTTGGATATGTCTTCTTGGATGTGTCTTCTTGGATGTGTCTTCTTGGATATGTCTTCTTGGATATGTCTTCTTGGATATGTCTTCTTGGATATGTCTTCTTGGATATGTCTTCTTGGATATGTTTTCTTGGATATGTCTTTTTGGATGTGTCTTTTTGGATGTGTCTTCTTGGATGTGTCTTCTTCGATGTGTCTTCTGGAATATGTCTTCTTGGATATGTCTTGGTGGATGTCTTGGTGGGTTTCTTGCTGGATAAGACATAGAGCAAGACATCCAGGAAGATAAAACAAATCAGAAAAATCAGGCATTCATGAACAGCTGTATACCGGGCCATATACCCAACTTCCGCTCCGCATCATATGCTGCCGGCGTTAATTCGCTCCTCGGAACAGAAGTCATTAATTAAGGGAACTCCGAGTCTCGCAATCGTACGGTAGTAACAGAGTATATTACGAGCGGCCCAGCTATGGGCTTTCTTCCTTTGAGTCGCTGCGGTCACAAAGCTCTTCAAAGATTGACGAAGGATAAGGTACCCTCAGAGAAAACGTTTGTAAACCAGGGTTATCAAAGAGAGTGCCGGTGTCAGTGCGAAAGCCGTACGTAGGTACTTTATGCATAACCCCATCTCCAAAAAGGGTTTTGAAGGAAATTCGTGGTGTGCCTAGAGGTACCCTATTTCACCTTTGTAAACTCGGACGGTCTGTGCTGCGTGAGCGTACAGACCACCTTCTGAGGTCAAAGAACTTGTGATGCTTTAGATTTCTGGCCATGCCGAACGGAATAATGCACACGGCGGGCAGGGATGCGAGGCAAAGGAGTGGACTGGTGAACGGTGCGAGCGCCGCGGTTTTGGTAGCAAACGTGGTCTGTGAACGTGAGGATATGATGACGGTCATTAGTGTAATTACAGCCGTGCTAATGGTGCAGTTGTATTTGCAATTTTACCAATTACGCCTATAGACTGTAAATGGCAGGTGCATGGCAATGTCCAAAGTAGAGGCAGCAAAACGTGCACCAGGAATAGTAGGGTAGGTCGAGGTGACATAGCCGTGATTTCTTAAACAATGGAAATTTGAAGTTTAAGCTAATTTCGAAGTTTAAAATAATTCGATGCGTGATTGTAATTGCAGCTCTGTAAATAAGTATTTGCGATCATCCGGAAACTATGGGTGCACTGAACACTATATCAATGACTCAAGTAAAATTCGCTTGCGGGCTGCCAATGAAAAAAATTGTTGTTTCGATTCTACTTTCAATTCTCAGAATTCCATACGGGATTGAAACGATAATATATCACCTTGAAAGTCTTGCGATCGTTGGATGCGTATCTAATGGATGCGAGCCTGTTGGCGCTATAAACCGGTAACATTGCGGTCGTTGTTTTAATATCATTTGGAATTGTAAGAATTGAAATTAGAACTGGAATAAAAGATTTTTCTTTGGCAGCCCGCAAGCGAATTTTTTTCAGTCCGATTTAGCCATAGAGTAAAAGTGAGGAATATGGCCCGGTCCATATATCATTGATTTACGTGTTAATCGAGGTGGCCCATATTCACCACTTTTACCCTAATAGTAATGGTAGTCCATTAGGCCTATAGAAACATAGAGAAATCGCACAAAATATGTCGAATAACTTTGGTGGCGGCGGTGGTAAGTGGGGCAAAACGGGGTTGAAAATCCAGATGTATCGTCGGGACAAAATGGGACATCCAAATTTTTTGAAAAACTGAGTTTTGCCCCGCTCTCCCCCTGCCCTATTAAACACTTTTGATATGTTTATGACGATTTTTGCGTAGTCATTCCAACTCTCTGACCCGTCTCTTTCAGACCGATTTTCTTCCTCTGCCAAGGCTCTCGCTAACTCTTGGTCTCCCTCACACACGAAGAGAATGACAAATAGGCGCGATTCCGCGACTGCGTCATCGTTACACCGACGACACCACCGAAAACCGGCTCGGTACGAAAATTGTCGACCGAACCTGCGACGGATCGTGATCCGGTGATTCCAGGGAGTTGTCGCAGTCCACAACAATCGTCCCAATGCCGACCCGCGGTTAAGTGTTGTCATTTCGTCGGATCGTAACGATATCGTCTGTCAACCCCTCGGGTGCAATCCGGAGGACGGTCCAAAAAATTCTTTTACGGTCGTTCTCGACGCCGAATTTATTTCTGACGGTACAGTTGAAAAAATTTTTAAAAACGCACGGTTTTTTTTTCATCGTCGGTCATGAATTCGGACGCTCTGGATAGAGCGGCGGATCATGACAAATATTCGTCAGAGAGGGACACAAAAAAAAGAGGAAATTATACGTAACGAGAATGGTCGGAGTTTGCGGACAGGGCAACGCGGAGCGCGCGGCCGAATTCGGAAATAGTTGGGGTATCGGCATGCAATCGGATTAATGGCAGATCGAAAGGGAGATGGACGGGCCATAGCGGCGCGACGGCGATGAACGAGTGTTGATCTTTGAGCGCGTGAGCGTTGCGTGGGCTACGCTCCCGTTCCACGCCGATCCTCGGGCTCTCATCAATCGCTTTTTTTCCCGCATACCAGATGAAACGGGCGCGTGATGAAAGTGGAAAAGTTCAAATGAACGAAGGAACGAATGAACAAATAAAAAAAAACGAGAGAGAACCAGCCGGAGTGTGCGGGTTGCGAAGGATGAACGGGATCGCCGGGGCAAATGTGGGAGCGGCGAGAGGAAAAACATTTATTTACCACCGAGTTAAAAAGACTTCGAAATAAATCCAATCGTCGAAGGGATCGTTTGTTGGATTACAATAGACCCCGCCTCCCCCCGCCCCGCACTACATCCGTTGCAGCGGTGTACGTTATTTACAGCCTCGGCCGGGATGAGATGAAGAGGACCCGCAAGCACTTTTCACCATCACGGGAACTATGCATTATCCCACGCCCGGGAAAACCAAGTTCGCGTTTTAATAAAATTAGTTGGCGAACTTGAGGGAATATATGGGATGGCGATGAATGATGCACCCCCCCTCCCCCTATCCGCCTTCCGGAGGTGGACGGGTTCTCGTTGTGGCGAGCAGTGGGAGGCAAGAAAAAGATAAAAACGAAGTAGTGATAAAAGGGACGAGGGGCTAGGACGGGAATATCTCGGTGGGTCGAGTGAGGATAGGAAAGGGGTCTTATAGCGCGAGAAACGACGGAGAAATTAGAGAGGGATGAAGAGTGAAAATGGCGAGGGAGAAAATAGCGGGTGGGCCGCGTATAAACTAACACGCGGGTAGGGTAAGGTGGGCCGAGGGGACGTTATTTCCGGGAAGGAATAAGAGAAGAAGGAAGAGGAGGAGGGGGGGGGGATTGGGCCGAGGTAGGAGGGAAAGCAACGAGCTGGGCCGACGGTGATAATATTGCCGTGGCGGGAGCGCCGGGACGCGAAAATACGAGAGCGCGCCGATACGGCGAGAGGTTTTCAGGGGACCCTGGGAAGAGACGGCGGTACGCCGACGGCGGCTTCGTTCGGGCTTGCCAAGTTTCCTGATTAAAGCGTTAATTTGTAATTAAAGAGGGCAGCTGCCAACCGGAGCCTCGCCGCGTTTCCGACACTCCGCACGGCCAAGCGCGTCTCTTGCGCGGAGGCCGCTGTATCGCGCGTATGTGTCGGGAGAGCTACGGGGGTGCCTAATAGGCGCGCCGAGCTGGAGAAACTGAGAGCAACCCTCTCTCCGACGGAGAGACCGCGCTCGCTCGGATTCGGATGACACGGAAGACCCAGTGTAAAATACGCGGCGGGGGGCGGGGGGGGGGGGGGGGGGGGGGGGGGGGGCGGGGGGGGGGGGGGGGGGGGGGGGGGGGGGGGGGCGAATCATGCCGGCGTCGTAAATGGATAGCCGGAGAGACTCGCGGGCTACAAGCAGCCTTGGGTAAATTTGATCTGTCTATGTGTACCTAATTTGATTAACGGTCCCTGCACCGACGAACTTGCTCGGAAAGGCGAAAGACGAGCGAAAGGGAACTACCGCCACCCTTTGCTCAAAGAAAATGGGAGGGAATGGGAAATAAAATAAAAGCCGACTCGTTTCGGAGTCGCGGGAGAGAACTCGAAATGGCGGGGCCGAGAGCGGCTCCTGCGAATCGCCGCCTCTCCTATCGTCCTCGCGCTAGCTTAGCGCCGAAGTTGAGCTCCGCTAGGAATTTCCGAAGGTACTGGAGATTCTACTCGGCGAGCCCCCGGTAACGCCGCAGCCCCCGCCACTGTCTCCGCGGCGTCTGCAACGGGTGTAAGTAATTTTCCGAGATTAAAATTGGTCGTTGCACAACCGCCGTACCGCCCCGTCTGCCATCAGCACGGAAAAAGATGAGTATATATAAATATATTTAAATATATATATATAGGGTATGTGTATATGTATGTATTCGATGGCTGGGTTGGAAATTCCTATCTCCGGATTTGTACCCTCTCGAGAGGGAAAACATTTCGTCTTCGAGCGGATTTACCCGCTCGAATTTTCCGATGATCGACGTATCCGGATTCTTGCTACTTGTTAGAGAGCGGGATGAGAGTATCGACTCGTTTTTTTAATTATCGGACCAATACAACCCCTACAGATGTCTGTTGTATCCTCCACTGAAATAAGGTTTTTCTACGCGTGTAGTTCGAGAGCATTTACCCGCTCGAATTTTCCTACGCATATAGTTCGAGCAGATTTACCCGCTCGAATTTTTCGACGCATGTAGTTCGAGCGGATTTACCAATTTGAATTTTTTTATGCATGTAGGTCAAGCTGTTTTATCCGCTCGAATTTGTCGACGAATGTAGTTCAAGCCGATTTACCCGCTCGAATTTTGCGACGATCGGCGTATGCGGATTCTTGCGCCTTATCAAAGAGCGCGATGAGACTATCGACTATTTTTTAAAATTAAATTATCCTCCACAGAAACAATAGTTCTCGATGTATATAACTCTACATTACGAGAATACACGGCAGCCGCATTCGGTCCAAACAATCGGCCGAACTAACGCCACACGAGCGAAACGGAAAGAAAAAAGTTGCAAAGTCGTTTGCACATGGCATCCCCATTTATTTTTTCACTGTTATCCGCACAGCTTCCCGTGCGAGAAAATTCGTTGGAAAGGGAAACACACACGTGGATGAAACCTTCGCGGTCAGTTAGGAATTCTAACATCCTTATCTGCCTTCTAATTCTCTACGTCACCCCTCTAACGACTAAAAGAAGAGTTAACTTATACATCAGCCCCGAGTGAGATCGAACGCACTGCTGGTTTGCGAAGATTAACGATATCGCGCTTTCCCGGCCACTAACATATTGCGTCCCCTCATTTCCTCACTATCCCTCTTCTCTTGTCCGCTCCCTTCCCACCGACATGCTCCTCAGTCCCGGCTTCGGGCCTCGAACGATCTATATCGAAGGACCAAGGAAGAGTTCCAATCCGGAGCAGCATCACAGCAGAACTACCCCCCCCCCTACTCCCCTTCCCGTTATCTCGATGAAAGCAGAGCAGAACTTTCGAAACTTTTCGTCTCTCGCGTCTCATCCTCCGCGCCTGTAGTAATTACGAAGTTCGATGAGCTGGTGACAAATCGCGGAGGGGCGGGGGGGGGGGGTGTTCTGGGTAGCGGCATCGTCGTCTAGCATGCACTCCGCACTTCCTTTTTCGAGGGAGAACCGCCGGGAACATCCCTTATTCCGCGCAAAAGCTTTTCTCGCCAACGCGGCATCGGCTTCTGAACGCCGTGCACATTTCAGCCAGTCAGGCTTGTCTAATTAATTATGTATAGGTAAAAGTGAGAAAGCCGGCTTTTCAAAACCGTCTTTTTCGACCGGTAGTGACGTACTTTCGGTACGAAGTCACTTTTCCGCTCGAAAAATGCGATTTTCTGACCGGAAATGACGTATTTCCGTTGTAACGTCACTTTCGGTTGAAAACTGAGATCGGCAAACAGGAAGTAACGTCACAATGCATTTTTTAAAGATTTTTCTTTGCCAAGCAGTGGCAAGTAGTAGCATAAATCAATGCTTATCAGTGCTCGGAAGACCTTCGGTTTAGCTCCGGTTACCTACGTCGGGATTGAACTTCACCGAAGTCAAAGAGGTCCTCGCCAGTTTTCCACGAAACCTGACGCGGTCAAAATTGAGATTGTCAAACCGGTAGTGACGTATTTTCGCTGTGACGTCACTTCCGATTGAAAACTGAGATCGTCAAACCGGAAGTTACATCAGAATGCATTTTTTAAAGATTTTTCTTTGCCAGACAGTGGCAAGTAGTAGCATTAACCAGTGCTCGGAAGACCTTCGTCTTAGCTCCGGCTACCTTACACCGGCCGGTGAAGGCCCAGTATAGCGTTTTCACGTATGGCAGCCAGTGCAGTGCCAGCGATGGGTCGGATTTCCCGTTACGGTAGGATCCCACAAAGGTTCCTTCGAAGTTCTGCGAGAAGACGAGCTCGTTGACGACGCAAGGGATTGAACTTCACCGAAGTCAAAGAGCTCCTCGCCAGTTTTCCACGAATCCCAACGATGACGCGCCCTTCGCAATATCGTGGCGCGATTATGCCCGTCCCACCGTACCATCCAGGGGAATAAAACGGAAATCTTGTTAAACGCGCGGGAATACACTGGAGTTCTCGGGTGTTTCCCCTCCGTCGATGTGAGCACGGTTAGCTCCCTCACCTTTCGCCCGCTTCCTTCTGGTCCCAGTGAGCCAGATGGATTAAAGACGTACGCAGTGGTGGTGCACGGAGGCAGCCAGTGTACTCTGAGAGTGTGAGCGGGTAATGAACGAAGAGGGAAGGCGGGGGTAGTTGAAAGAGGAGGAACAAGACGGCGGTGGAGGGGAAATATGCTTTCCACCTTTCCTTGTCTGTCTGCCTCGTTTCGCTCGCTCGTGAGACAACGAGGTTGACGAACGCCTGCGTTAACGTCGGAGGAATTAACGAGGGTGCCGCTCGGGTCCTCGAGGATAATTGCCAGGCCACGCAAAACGTTGCTCTCCTACTCGACCCGATCTTCAGAATCTTGAAGCAAGAAGTAGCTTCAAGATCTTCAGCGAGGGAGAGAGTCAGCGGGGAGAGAGGAAGGAGGGTGGGGAAGGGGGGAACGAAGGAGCGAGAGTGAGAATGATAAGAGGAGAGAATATATGCTGGATGGATAACGGAGGCTCGAGAAGTTAGCTGCTACTGAGAGACAAAGAGTAGGGTAGTTATACTGCTACGTTGAGACGGACACGAGACTCTTGAGCGTTTCTTTCATTCCCGTTCCGCACCCTCGTGGATTCGTCGGGCTTAAACTTGTAAGTCAACCTGCGCACTGCCACATAGCCAGTCATCCGAGAGGACACTGGAGCGTTAATTATTCCTTTGGGCGTCGCAATGTGCAAAATTTAACGACAATCCTATTGATCGTTGCAGCGTTGATAAACCGAGTAGAAAAATGCATCAGGCTCGAATCTGGGGCAAAGTGGAACTACCGGAAAGTAACACCTGGCACGGATTTGGAGGATTGATGTGACCTCAATCAGGCTCACCGGCCCTCATCCGGCCCTCATCCGGTCCAAGTTCTGGCCCTGATGTGGGACTGACGTGGCCCGGATCAAGCAACGTTCCTCGTTTCGACAACAAAATTTACAAGAATATTACTTTATTTCGTTATAGCTGATTATACCGTATTAATGTTCATATTTTGATCTCGGAAAAACGATATTTATTGCCCAGTTTGGGACCAGAGATAACACATCCGGTAAGCTTCACGAAGAAAAAAAAAATTGCTGGGACACAATTTTGTTACCATCACTCATTTACCTGCCGAACACAGGGACAACAAAATATTTTGCTGCCACCGCAATAAATTATTAACGATCTACATTTTGTTAGAGAAACAGAATAATTTTTCTCCATGTTTACTGCAGCCGGGACGGCCCAGTTCAGGTGGAAATTCGGCGAATCTGATGTCGCTTGCCTTATTAGTAACAGTAGTGCTTATTAGTAACTAGTAGTGCACATTAATAATAATAAAAAATCGGCAAGCCTAAATAGGCTACCTGAATCATCGTTGATCCAGCCCGGCCGAAGCCGAAAAATTGTTCTAGTCTCGAAGAACCTTGCGACCGTACAATCTCTCAGATAATCTTGACATCGTCCCATCGCAGCTGTTGTTGTTGAAAAAATAAAAAAAACTCCCTCTCGCGAATATCGTTGTAGCTACGAGCGTTGCAAAATTTAAGAAGCGTCCTCGGTAAACTACGTTCTGTTTGAGAGCTATTGTAGAGCATTCGCTCTTTCTGTTTGGTGAGATTGACAAAGGTACGTCGTCGGAGCGGGGTGAACACCAACGCGAGCCCGCCACGACGCAGGGAGCCAGAAGCGCGTATAGTACAAGCGTATGGGATAGAGCGGGGCAAAACGGATTATGTTGATCAATTTTCCGAGGGCCGCGAGAACGAAAGGTCTCGTGCGAAGGGCCGTGGTCCATTTTGTCCCGGCAAGCCCTTTTCCCCCATTCCCCACCCGCACGAAGCTCGCATACTCGTGCAGCCCCACTGCAGTCCCGTTGCGTAAAGAGTCGGAGAGATCGTTGACGTAGGATGGGAATTTGTGTAAACACACTACTCAATGCGACGAGGGGGATGAGTGCGCGGCCTGTAAATAGATACGTACTACCTGCTCCGCTGCCGCTGCAGCGGCTCCGCCGTGCAGAGTCAGACTGTCGGTGTGTGTCCGCCCGTCCGTCCGTGTGCGTTTGTGCTCATTGAGCCGGCAGAAACTCCCAGCTGCATCGCAACCGGGACTCGATCACTTTGTCTAACGCTGCTACGGGCGCGCGTCTCCACTCGGCTAGAACGCACATTTCGCGAGCGCAAGCGGTGCAATAGTAAATCAGACATTTCGATCCATCATTGACGGCGAATTGCCGAACCGCTTTAGGAACTACATACTGAGACAGTCGTGTACCGACGATCATTTCATTAGACGGGATTGTGTACCCGCATGCCGTGTAAGCCACTTGCATGCTGAGTCCCGAACCCGATCGGTGCGCCGGTGTTTGCTTTTTGCCGTCGATATGTCCGGCGATTCGTCGATCGCGCGACATGCAATTCGACGCAGCGTTGATCGCCTTTTCGTTTGATGCTTCCTCGCTCTCTGCCTCCGCGTCGATGTCGTCCCTCGTCGATCAAACGCAAAAGTGTTACGGCAAAAACTCATTGCGCATGCAGGACTGTCCCCGCCCGACGCGGCACTCGAGCGAGCCCGTCCGTTTCAATTGTGCGGCGGAAGTTGCCGCGGCATCGAAACAAAAAGCGCTTGGCGACATCGAAGGCCTATCGGCGTGTCTGAAAATGATCGACGATAAATTCGTCATCGTATGCACTCGTCTTTGGCCTCTCGGCGGCGATTGCGTTCGGAGTTACACTGTAAACAAAATTCGTGTGACGTTTGAGGTACTGGATTGGAAGTTTTTATGCAAAAACTGGTATCTTTTATTTAATGTACAATTGCAATGTCTTAAGAACATTGGAAGGACTTTAGTTTAATAATTTAGTTAAGTTTTACTATGAAAGTGCTTTAATTTTTATAAGTTACTTACATTTTACTACACCGAAAAAAAAAATCGCTTGCGGGCTGCCAAAGAAAAAAATGTTTGGTTCAATTCTACGTTCAATTCTTACGATTCCATATGATATTGAAACAACGACGGCAAGACTATCAAGGTGATAGGTTATCGTTTCAATCCGGTATGAAATTGTGCGAATTGAAAGTAGAATTGATACAACATTTTCTTTTCTTTGGCAGCCCGCAAGCAAATTTTACTTGAATCAATAATTTTTTTTTTCTGTGTATGACAGTACTTAAATTTTTATAAGTTACTTATAAAAATTATAAGACGGGGAGTTGGGTCCCCGGTTTCGCCCCGGGGACCCAACTCCCTACGCTCTCCCCTTCCCGCCCTTCCAAAAACACCTCATCATCGTCACTGGTCCCTTCCGGTCAGCGACTCTTATTGAAATAATACGAAACGACCTGACGGAGCGGAGACGAGGCTCCGCGATTGTCACGGACAGTCGTTGAACGGGAAGTAAGAAAGTAAATAAGAATGATGAATGAAAGGACTTATGTGTGAGAGAGAATGAATTATATCTGTACTACACATATATACACACAATACATAAAGAGGAAGACGAATCGCCGTGGGCCAATGAGAACGTCGACGGGGGTTGCGAAGGAGCGGTGAGTGGCTGCAGTTATACCTCAACCGGGGCCGCGGAGCGTCCCCGAGTCTAGTCCCACTGTCTATAAGTCCTGGAGTGCCGGGCGAGGGGGAGCGAGGAGTAACAAAAATGCAGGGTTTTCAATTTAGCCGAGTTCGCCTGAACAAATATTCTTAGATAAAGACGGTTGCCTTCCGGTGACGTCGTCGCGACCGCATCTCGCTTGCCCACCGGCGAACGAGCGACGTCTCGACGACGACGTTCACCAGGAGCGGCTCCGCGGGACGCGTCGGCGCGCCCGGTCGCTCTCCTCGGCCGCCCTATCGCTCCGAGATTATATATATGTATATACATAATCCTCGTAAATTCATCAGGCGAGTGCGAGAAGCCTCGGCCCCGTTCGAGCCCACGATGCTTCTTTGTTCCCGGTCTCGGTGCCCGATGGACGACACAAAAATCCAATATTAAAACTCTACAGGCCGCTTCTCGGAGATCTCTCGAGTAGCTCGACAGCGCTTTCTTCGTCCATCGCCCAACCGAACCCCCGCAGACCCGCCCTTTTCCTCGTCCCTCGGCGCTCGCCGCACTCATCTTTTTCACCGATCCGTTCCGACCTCTCGTTCATTCGATTTCAATGAAGCCATCGTCCCTACCCGCGGCCGTTTGGCGTGTTAGATCCGCTGATTGAAAGCTGCCCGCGTGAACTTATGCGGCCTATTCGGGCACATAGTGATTTATCCAAGTGGACCGAGGAATAATGCTATCCTTTCCTCGCGTTCTTTGCTTTATCCAACTCGTCCTCTTTCTCTCATTCGTTTTTTTTTCTTCAATTTCCCATAGCTCTTTCTCACTGATCGAGAAAGTCCGTACTCCGCTGGAAGAGCACGACGGTTGATCGAGGGACGGAGGGAGGGGGAGAGGCGGAGGTTGAAGAAAAATCAAGTGGTAAATCGATTTCGCGCTCGACGCTCAACGATAGCGTGTCGTATATAAACTCTATACGGTGCACGTGTATATGCTATATATATATATAATGGCCACGAGTTTCGGGTCAGCGGTTGCTGCGGCGAGCGGTACCGTAGAAGCGAGACGGTCACAGTGCAAGATTCGCACAGAAGCGATAAATGGATCTCGCCATGGATTTCAATCGAGTGACCAGCACCGGTTTCTACTCGGGTTCTGTATTTTCTGACCACCGAGATATCACGATACGTCCTTATCGAGCAAGTAATTCCGTGATTGCATTATAATTGATAGGGTAAAAATTGGGGAAGACGGTCCATCCCGAATTGGCACGGAACGGTAAATGGCGCAAGAACGGAACCTCCAATCGCTGATGATATCCACTTCACGTTGTGACTCTCATTACCTGAATGACCCAATCGACATTTCGGTACTTATCGGAACGGTGTCAATTAACATATCGGCTTCTACCGAAGTGTTGCTCGCATCCATCGTTACGAGAGATTCTACAAATCGCTCGAATAGGTGTAGCGTTTCTCAGCTGCAGGTGAAGCTAAAACTGGCGTCTGACCCAAAGTCCGTATTAACACTTTATAAGTCACTACTCTATGCCCATTCTTAGCGTGAAAGCAATGCTTGATTGCTTCGTCATGTCAGTAACCAGCCATAATACCAAGTTCCATTTTGGATACAAGTACCATTTTGCATACAAGTGCCATTTTTGTTACATGTGCCATTTTGGATACAAGTGCCATTTTGATACTTATCGGAGCGGTATCAATTTACATATCAGCTTCTACCAAAGAGCAAACGGATATTGAAACCCCCTCAAATTTGGTAATTACTGTTGGCCAGATCAAGCGTTACCAGAGATTCTACAAATCGCTTGGATCGTTAGATAGTTGGATAGTTGCAGCGCTTCTCAGCTGAAAATCAAACTAAATGGCAGAGACAAGGGTGAATCAATGCTGGATTCCCTCGTCACAATGTCAGCTCCCAGCCGATAAAAGTGGCATTTCGGTACCGTGCGCGCGTCAAGTGCACCATGCGTTGCTCCCATAAGTCAACGATCGCCGTTACCCCGTTTTCCCCAATTCGCCACTTCAGCCCTATACGAATAGCGCCGTCGCGGACCAATGACTCTCGTCAATCGTTACTCAACCATTCGCCTCGTTAGTCCAAATATGTATAGTCCATTTTCTTTTCAAACGAACATTCGCCAACAAATCGGTTCGTTACGCGGATACCCCAGTATTGTATTAACGGCGACATGACCGACAAGCGGCGCCCGTTGCCGGACAACTGGGGGCTCTTAATCCATGATTAAACTACGGCGCAGGGGTCATTAAGCTCGAACTGAAGGGCACGGAAATCTGCCTGAGGCTTGACACGGACCCGTTCTTGCTCTGTCGTTCCGTAACTCCCCACCGTGCCCCGCACCGGTCCATCTCGTGCCCGTATCCTATCGATTCTCCCCTTGATTCGTGACTGCCTAACTAACCGACCGTTCGCCGAGGCGCCCGCCGCGCCCGGCTGACTAAACGCGGGCTTTACTACTGTCCTCCCATTGCTTCCCGCTGCAGTAACCGACCGGGTGCGACTATGCACGGCCGGCAGGTGACTTCTACCCCTCCATATATATACACACATGGTATATCTACATATATATTTATATATGCATCTGCGCCTTCTCTCAATCTGCCCCTCACTCGGCCCGAACGCAACAACTGCGAAACGCATATTCATGCAGCTTCTATGCAACTCAGGGCAGAACGGCTGCAGTTGCTACATAAACGTATAGTATATGCACGCTATATATGTATGTGTGTGTTTGGTATCAACGGGAACCCATTGACCCACTTTCCGACCAAGCGTCAGGGGCCGTACGATATTCAAATGGCCTCACTCTCCGCGCGGTTACGAACTTTAGCAAAAAGTTTTCACTCACCCAAAGCCAAGTTGAGGATTTAATACCTTTCTCGCGACAGGAGTGCGGGGACGAGTGTTTCGCTTTCCTTGGATCGCTTCTTCTTATTTTTATTTTATTTTTTGCTCTCTTCTCTTTCTTCTCATTCTTATCGGGCGAGTTCATGCCGAATCGAAAATCCCGACGACATGCGTCATAAGTCGCCCGGACCGGTGCGAAGAGCTCTCATTCCGTACCGCGCTGTTGTACCGTGTATAACTGTAGACGAGTGTGTGTTATGTACTTTGGAGCGTACAATAGTAGAAGCTTTTGAGAGGCTCACGAGGGTAGCATTACCGGGGAGAGCTATGGAGAGTACCGAACAGAATGAAACACGGCCGTAGCTTCATATTTCACTGGGAGTTCTCTCTATCTGGCGGGCAAGCTGGTTAGGAATTTCCGTGTGGGGCGTACGTGCGCAGCGCGTGTCGAGACATTTCAACGTTCTCGGCTTGGTTTACGAGCAAGTGGACGTTATTAATCCGTTTCCCGAGCGAGCCGAGACTTGGAGGAGCCGCGCGGTCCGACGAGCGGCGAGTTACGCGATGTCGCGGAAAACGGTCATCGTCCGACCGGGTGGAAACGGGAACGCTGAGAAACGAGGGCGGTTCGGATGTCGGCTCGAAGCAGCTAGTCGACTGTTTATTTAAAAAATATATTTATATAAATTAAATTACATTTGTAACAACGATTCCGAGCATTTAAGATGCTCGGAAAAAATGTCGTTTCCGGGAACGATTCGGAGAAACAAGGGCAGTTCGGATGTGGTTTCGAAGCTGCTAATCGACTGTTTATTAAAAAATACATATATATAAATTAAATTAAAATTGTAACAATGATTCCGAGCATTCGATTAAAAATGTTGTTTCGGCGAACGATTCGGAGAAACGACGGGATTTCGGATGTAGTTTCGAAGCTGCTAATCGACTATTTATTTTTTAAACATGTATAACAATTTAATTAAATTTGTAACAACGATTCCGAGCATTTGATAAAAAATTTCGGTTCGGGGAACGATTCAGAGAAACGAAGGCAGTTCGGATGTGGTTTTGAAGCTGCTAATCGACTATTTATTTTTTAAATATATATAATTATTTAATTAAATTTGTAACAACGATTCCGAGCATTTGATTAAAACATGTCGGTTCGAGAAACGATCCCGAGAATTATTAATGGTTTTATCTGGAGGGTAGGCGACTCCGTCGAGAGCTCGACTGTCGCGGCGTTAAGCGCATCTAACCCGAGTTCAGCCTGCGACGGTTTCCCTCGGATCCACCATCGTTCCATTCCGGACGGTATGGAATTTAATTATATCAGGAATCATTGCTTTTCTACTAATAATAGTGAACAATCGAGACAGTTAATCTAAATTGCCCTACACTCGAGTACTAGTTAATTAAGTTCGCTGTCTGCCAGGTTTAATTGGCTCGGTGATTGACGTAATTGGAAGACGACGTATAACAATAGTGTTATTTTCAACCCATTTGACTATCGCACATACGTCTCTTGTCCCGCGAAAGAAGCGCTCGAAGCCCAGGCACTACAGTGGAGAGTGGGGCAAAATGGACCACGAAAAATCTTGCGAAAAAACACACAACCCGGTGAAACCCCTTCGAAATGTGCGGATTTGTTAAAATAAACAGGCTATATTTTATTTTTTGTAAAAGGGTTGATCCCGTTGATAAATAAATGAATAAATAAATAAATAAAAAATAAATCGATCAGAGTTCTTATCACCAACTCAGCCCTGCTTGGGCGGGTTTGGAGGAAGTTTCGCATCGTCTTAAGCCACCAAAATATTCAAAGAGAGAGAGAGAGAGTTTCTTCTCAGCTACGTGTTACGCTCTTCGGCCCTGGTGAACTGAAAAGTGGATGTACTCGATGTTCGGATTTGAGTGTATTTTCGGAGGGCGGACGAAATTTTCGATGATCGATAGCGTGCAAAAACGAGCCTGTTGGTGCATTCGACGACGGAGACTCGTTTCACGGTTGAGCTCAGAATCGATTCCGGATAACCAGTGACCACGACGGGTCGATGATCGACGAACCGCGATGAGAGAATTCATTTGAGGACAATTTTCGATTGACTCGCGATTCGTTCTCAAAGAGTAGAAAGCCGGCGGAGAGGAGAATACTCATTCCGTGCCCGCGGGGTTCCGTCGGGGACGACGATGAAAACCATGTTCTCGCGTGGCCTCCGCGGCGTCCGAGAAAATGGAAAGACCGAAGAAACCAACCGCCCTCAGACTCCGCGTGGAGTTTCCGTCGTTTCGCTCCTTCTCCCCCCTCCGACCACTCGGTACGATTTTTTAATTGGAAATATTAATTACTTCCGTTCTCGGCGACGACGTCTCTGGAGCCGTCGGTTCTACAAGTCAAAAGCGTGTTTCTCGAATTACCCTCCGAGCGTCTCGCCGTCTCGCTCGATCCCTCGAAAGAGAGATCTCATCTTCGTGCTGCTCCTCATCCCTCGTCGGAGCAACTCCACCCCGCCGGCTTATACTCCGTATCGCTGTTTCGCTACTCCCCTCACGCCCGATCGTCCGCGATGCCTCGCTCGACTGCGACACTCCTTGGAATTTCAATTACGAATTAAGCTTTCATCCTCGCTGCGAGCGTCCGTCGCGTCCGTCACCCGTGGAGTGCTGTGTCACTCAGGCTCCTCTTCCGGTTTTGGATGTCGCGACTCGGTGAGGTCGTCGGGTCGGAGGGTCGGCCGACGAACGAGGCGAAAAGCGAAGAGCCTTCTCCATCCTCATGGAAATCGGTCCCATCAAGGCGTTTCACGAGCGCTCGTGAAAATTATAAAAATAAAAGTCGTAAAAATTTCGTAGAAATTCCAACCACTCGATTTTTGCATGGGGGAATATTTATACGTGTATTTCTGTCCGAGAATCTCTCGAAAGTTCACTCCGACGAGGGTCAAAGCGTCGAAATGTCAGAGGCACGCACCTAGAAAAATGATTGATTTGACGGCCACGGTTTATTTGGTTTAAGTAAAATATTTATTTGATTTAAATTAATATTTATTTCATTTAAGTAACTATTTACTTAACTTAAATAAATATTTATTTTAATCAAATAAATATTTTACTTACACCAAATAAATGGTGGCTGTCAAATAAATCTTTTTTCTTGGTGCGCGCTCGCCTCTCTTCGATTTTGTGCTATTTACTCGTTGTCGCCAATCATTGTGGTTCGAGTGGCAAGTTTACAGCATCGGCGACTCAAGTGATCGAGCATTCGCGCACTAAAGTGCACTTTGCAACGTCCCGTAAAAGAGCCACGATAGATCAGAAACAATTATTCTTGCTCGAAACAAAAACTACACTGTAAAAATAAATTGTAAATTTAATGTACTGGAACTTAAAATTTGCTAACATTACTCATATTAATTAAACAGTAACGTACTTTGCTTCTAAAATAAAAATACCAGATATTAAAATTACAAATCTTTTACTTGAAATTTACAAAAATGTTCATGAAAAATACAAATTTTACTATAAAATTGCAACGCACATGTGTTTGAAATTTCAAAAACGGTTTATGTAAAAAAAGCTTCCAATACTGTTCATTAATTTTCAAACAACATTTTTTTACAGTGGATCTGGTCGTCATATATTTATTTCACCCCTGCTTAAACACATTCCCCAACGAGTCCAGAACTCCTACGAGTCGAGAACTAGTGCAACAAGAAAGTGCATTTTCCTAGTACATGTATGTAAAATCCTGCTTTCCGTTCGTGTGAAGTGTGCGCAGAAAGGCACTTTTTCGCATCGAGTGCGGGAAGAATACTGCGCATGCGCACAAATGCAATATAGTATTTTTTCCCGCACTTGTGAAAAAGTGTCTTTCTACGTACACTTCCCAAAAACTAAAATCGTGATTTTCGCGAATTTGTTAAGAAAAATGATGTCAACGGTATGGGCGTAGAAAAGAGACTTTTGACTCGTGTGAATGCCGCATTTTCGCACTCGTCAAGAACTCCCTTTCCACGCCCTTGCCATAAAAATAACTACAGCATTTTCACTAACAATTTCTTTGACGATAACGCAGCTCCGCAACTTAGTGCATGCGGCACGATCCACGCGAGCTCGCCACGGCTCAGAGCTATAAACTCGATATTCAATTTCGGTTTACGGACTTTTACGCATCGGAGTTCCACACAAGACCCCATGCGACAAGTATATATATACATTTTTTGTTGATAGCATTAAGTACAATCGAACCGTTAAATAAGGGTATCGGCAAAAAGTATAAGAAAAAGTATCGTACGAAAAGTGTAGCGAGAAAAAGTATTGGAGAAAATCGAAGAGGAAAAATGTCGAATTCGGTCCTCTCGGGATAATCCGAAAATTCATCCAATTTACGAGTCGCTGCGAGGCAGAGAGCCTCTCTATCTCCCTCGGCCAGTGTACAGAGGGGAGCGGGGCGAAACGGGCCACCGAGGCAAAACAGACCGCCTTTACCGACGGTTTCTGCCGCAACATAAATTAGCAGTCTCTCTTCGCGGGTGCGGCGTTCGGTCCGTTTTGCCCCGGATTTTCGTTTTGTCCCGCTCTTCCCCTCGGCCCTTCGGCCCGCGCGAATACAGCTCCGAGCTTTTCTGTCGATAACTTGCTTCGAGAATTCTCACTCGTGTCCCATTCGTTCTGACTACTTTCCTCTCCCCCCTCCCTCCCCCCTGCAGCCCGGTCCGTCCTTCCATTTAATACCAATTTCCACGTGCTGTACCCTCCTGTATCCAGCCATAGAAGGCGCAGCAGCCCATCAGCGGCAGCACCAGCGGAGGTAAGTACGTAGCGGCAGCGGCATCGGCCACCGCCATTATCCCCTCCACTCCACTTCCGGCCTGCGCCCATCTTCGAACTTGCGTATCCGGACTCCGGAGATTCGTGGACGAATGGTCTATTACTCTCGGAGATTTGACGTCGCGGTGGAATAATAATACCCGAGGCGGCGCTTCGGCATTCAGCGGGGAATGATCGAGGGAACGGGCAACTTTGCGCGGAACGAGGGGGCTCTTGCGTAAACTGGCTGTCGCACAGCTGCGCTCGCCAATCTATTCCAGCTGGAAATCGTCGGGTTTATATTTCCTGTATCGGCGAGGATCGAATGAAATATTCATGGGGAGAGGAACGAACCGGACAGCGAACGGACGGGAGCGAGGGAGCAGCGAGCTGTTATTCGGTTTGTTAAATTTTAGATCTCTCGCTGCTGTGGCGGCGACGCGACTTCCGGGCTTCGAACTTCGCTGCGGGTCCCGTTCGTGACGTCGCGTATGACCGTGCATATTGTAATAATGCTTTTGTGTGTCACCGACTGCGGTGTTACGGAAAAAAAGGTTGATGGAAAGGTCGCAAATGTGGCAAGTAAAGCGGATCGCGTGATCGACATAGAGAGCGGAAAGCAAATCCTGAAAGTAAATCCACCGCGCGTGGCTTCTTTGACCGCAGATTTATCGCGTCGTTTGAGACGAGGCCGCAAGGAAAAAAATTGCTTGGTGATCTAACAAAATGAGTTTTGCTGAGAATTACCTCGTTCTCGCAGCAACGATTAGTAAAAACAGCAAAAAAAATTATCACGTAGAAGCAATTGGTTTTGTTATGACAACATTTTTTTGTAACTGCGACGATTTAGTTTCTTTTTTAGTTTAGTTTAGATTGCTATGAGAATAAACGACACCTGCTGTAATTGGATGGCTGAGTAATGATTGGTAATAGGTGAGTTAT
This sequence comes from Ichneumoninae sp. B BG-2022a, assembly GCA_030522725.1. Lineage (NCBI taxonomy): Eukaryota > Metazoa > Arthropoda > Insecta > Hymenoptera > Ichneumonidae > Ichneumoninae sp. B BG-2022a. The sequence goes on along the minus strand of JAPYZD010000938.1, from coordinate 10,429 downwards.
AGAATATAATAAAATGACAAAATACAAACGCAGTGAGTTAATCTTCAAATAAATGTATGTACGTATCTATGTACGTACATACATTTATTTGAAGATTAACTCACTGCATTTGTAGTTTGTAATTTCATTATATTGAAAGTAATGTCTGGATTTGCAGTTGCGAATTCATGAAATTTGCTCTTTATGGTTGTATTAAACTGTAAACCTTTCGCAGGTTATACAGCCGTATAAAGCAAATCTCAAGAGTTCGCAATTATACACTGAAAAAAAAAATTTGCTTGCGGGCTACCGAAGAAAAAAATGTTTGTTTCAATTCTACTTTCAATCCTTACAATTCCATATGATATTGAAACAACAGCAAGACTGTCAAGGTATGAAATGGTACGAATTCAGAGTAGAATTGAAAATACGTTTTTACTTCTTTGGCAGCCCGCAAGCAAATTTTACTTGATTCAATGATATTTTTTTTTCTGTGCACTATATTTTTATTGTTACTCGAATACTAAGAAACTGTTTCCTCGCGTCTCATTGTTTTCATATTGCGCGTCGAGAGTTTCTGCGAGAGATAATTTTAGTTTGTACTTTCGTTTGTATAACCAGAAAATTAACAAATAAAAAATTGTGGACGTTTGTGGACAATAAGTTGTTGTAAAAGGTACACATTTTTTTTCTGTGTATTTGTCACCGACTGCGGTATTCCGAAAAAAGGTAAATTGAAACGACGCAAATACGGCAGGTAAAGCGTATCGCGTGATTGACATACAGATCGGAAAGTAAATCCTAAAAGGAAGTGCACCGCGCGTGGTTTCTTTGACCATAGATTTATTGCGCTGTTTGAGACGAGGCCATTGCAGAAAGATCTCTCGGCGGCCGCGCCGATTTCTCTCGTGGTTCGCGTCAGACCAACTCGAGTCTCCGAATCCCAACTCCAAACCGTAAAATCGCCCGCCACCCCTGCGTTATGTGCAACGTCACAGCGACGTCGAGACTCTATTTTATTGTTTGCTTCCCTCAGACGGTGCACGGATAGATATGGTTGCTTTGAAAAATGCCTGGTTCTTTTCACGGAACGAGCCGACCATCCCGTTCCGGCCAACATCCATATATCCCCCGAAAATTGGATTTGCATACGCTTGAACAAAAACCCATGTAGGTTCTCGAGTTGCATACTACGCGCTTTAGCACCCCCTCACCCTCCCTGCCGCAGATCCAGCCAAATTGTGTGTAACCAACGAAGTGCGAGAGCTATGAGCAAGCATGGAATAGCTCGAGAACGCACGTATCTCGCGTGTATACCGGAGAGTGCACCGTGTGTGTGCCGGAGAGCGGGGCGAAACGGAAACCTGCGGTAAAATGGACCACTTTCAGCAATTTGAAAAAAAAAAATGTCTCAACTGTAGAAATTCTTATGAAATTTAATGCACCGGATTGGAAGTTTTTACGCAAAACTGGCATATTAAATTTCATGGACAATTGTGATGAAAAATTTATGTTCAGTGTATTAAAAACATTGGAAGTACTTAATTTTGTTATAATTTACTTTAATTTTATTACTAAAGGAATTCAATTTTTCATCACAATGGTACATTAAATTTGATGTACCAGTTTTTGCATAAACACTTCAGATCGGTGAATAAAATGTACAAGTTTTTTTACAATGTGCACTACAAAGGAGTATGGTTTGAAAATTAATGCACGATATTGGGAGTTTTTTTTACATAAACTGTTTCTGAAATTTCAGACACATGTGCGTTTCAATTTTCCAGTCAAATTTTTATTATCCATAAAAACATTGTAAATTTCAGAGGCAAAAGATTTGTAATTTTAATATCTGCTATTTTTATTTTACGAGTAAAGAAAATCGTTGTTCAATTAATGTAAGCAACGTAAGCAAATTTCAATTTCCAGTACATTACATCGACAATTTATTCCGACACTGTAGCGGCGGGTCCGTCTTGCCTCGTTATTCGGTTTTGCCCCGGCCGTGCACCGTGGCTGAATGCAACTCATTTGATGGATAATGCATTTCATTCGCCGCTGGCGTTTTATATCCTGGCCTCACGCGCCCCCGTGTAAACCGCATATGCGTTGTATGATCTCGCGCTTCTACGTTTTTACGATCGGCGCTGCGGTTCAAATTTTTTTTTCTCCCCTCACACAGAAAGGGTCAGGCGGGAAAATCGATCAGTTTTGCAGTAAGGCAAACGTGCCAAATCCCACCTCACAATTTCGCCCAGAAATTCCGATTTACGTTCGTAGCGCCAGCGCAATGCCTCCGGGCTATAAATTTGTCTCAGTGAATTTCACGAGCGAAGACCATCCGGGTTTTCTCGTAATGCTCTCGACCGTCGGAATATTCTATTTCCCTTAGCTCGAGCTTGCAGACCAGGCTAATTTCGTTTTCTCTTTCGTCCGGCTATGAAGCACCGGCTTCATTTCCGCGCGATAAGCAGTGATAAAGGGTAATTAAGCCTGCGGGGTGTAAAAAACCGTCACCGCGAACGGAAAGAGCGCTTGGTGAGAGAAGAGTCTTCTGTCTACGTTCGTGGTGCGAGTTAACGTTACGCAACTTCGCAAAGAATCCGCTTGTTCGCGATAAAAACAGAGAAAACTTTTTCACCGGGACTCCGGAGAATCGCGAAAGCCCACGAGACGTCTCCACCGTTTGTAATTCGGGATCTTCGCAGAACTGTCCATTGTCAAACTTCGATCCGTCTTTTCAGGATGTGCGTTCTTGGTGGACATTTTAGAGGATTACATCGTGCCCTGATGAGACGTCAGCAAAATCTTTTCAGGACCTTAGCAGACCCCGATTCAAACTCTCGAAGGATTTCTACACGGATTGCCGTTTTGCGCTTTAAAAAAAACCGTGACCATTTCATCCGGAATTACCATACATCAGGATTTGTAGAGAACCGAAGGCAATGATTCAGTAGTGCAGCTAAAAAAACGTCACTGCGAACATAAAAAGCGCTTGGAGCGAGAAGAGCGTAGAACGTTACGCAACTTCGCAAAGAATCCGCTTGTTCATGACAAAAACAGAGAAAATGTTTTCACCATGACCCTTGAGAACAGCGGAAGCCTATGACATCTTCATCGTTTGCAGGGAATTTGGGTCCTTGCAGAGTTGACAACCAGAGGGTCCTCGCTGGTAGACATTTTACAGGGTTGCATCGAGCCCTGCTGAGGCCCCAGCAAGGTCTTTTCAGGACCTTAGCAGACCCCGATTCAGCACTCTCGAAGGATTTCTACCAGGATTGCCGTTTTGCGCTTTAAAAAAAAAAAAAACAGTGACCATTTCATCCGGACTTACCATACATCAGGATTTGTGGAGAACCGAAGGCAATGATTCAGCAGGACTGGCTCTAACGATTTCCGTTGCAGGCTTCCACTTCAACAGCATGGAAATAATGAGAGACAAGGTCGCACCGTTCCCCGGTGTATCCTGACTGCTCTAATCTCCCTCGACCTCGTGAGCTTAGCCAGCTGCGCGCACCCCTATAGTTGGAAGCACCGGGGAAGCTGCCCAAGCAATAATACGGTACAGCTTGTTCGGAGCTGGAGTTCGAACGAGCTCCCTTCGTCGGAGGCCAATATGACTCTCTCTCCAGCTCTGTGTGTACATACTATAGTCCGAACGTATAGTCTATCCCCGCATCGGCACACCCCACCCACCGTCCGTACTACGTTGGACCTACTCGGACACGTTTCTCTCATTGTTACGAGTTTCCTGTAATCCTCAATCCTGTCTTTGGCAAGGCCCGCGGGTCTTGCGAAACCTGCGAGAGCCCGGAGCACAAGTTTCCCGAATAGAAACCCCCCCCTCCCGATGTAACTTTCCTACGACCGATGTTGCCGCAAGCGTGAACGCAGCACTTCGTATTTTCATCGCGGTCTTGAGCGGCAAAACCTTACCGTTGCTGATACCCGAGACGATTGTTCATACAGACCGAATCCGCAGAGCAAACTTCCCGTCCGTACGTAAATATCCGAGTTCTGATTCCACCCTCGTCGTTCCGATAACCCATTTGATGAGACGGAAGACACGCCGATCCTTTCGGCGTGTTGTTTCTTCCTTTCCCAAAACAGAATACTCTCGGTCGTGAATGCAGGAGTTTCAGAGATTCTTGTCATAACAATGGATCATGGGTTGCTCGACCTAGTTAATCTCGTATCAAGCCCTACTTAATGGTAACGAAGGAACTGTACGTGGGTAAGAGATTCAGGATACCCCGTATGTCAAACGGTTCTTAGAGTTGGCATGTGTTCCATATTCGTTACCATTTCCAGACCCAGCAGGTGTTAACAAAGGCATTTTGGGGTCTTTGCAAGCGGAGATGACGATGATCTTGCAGTTAGCACCTCACATTCAGCGAGAACATCGAATGCCTCACCCATCTTTCCGTTTGGTCATCGTCAGGTTGACGACTCATGTAGAGTGTTCACGTTGAATGGTCCCAGCTCGAAGGATGACTGCGATAGCTTGCGAGTTCAGAAGGCGACAAGGTTATGCTGGGGGTGAAAGCTGGAAAGTCACAAGGGAAGAAGCATACCTAAATATCCGAATTGGGATTCTACACTCGACGTACCGATGACACGTTTGTTGATACGGAAGACACGCCGATCCTTTCGGCGTGTTGTTTTTTCCTTTCCCAAAACAGAATACTCTCGGTCGTGAATGCAGAAGTTTCAGAGATTCTTGTCACAACAATGGATCACGGGCTGCTCGACCTAGTTCATCTCGTATCAAGCCTTACGTTGTGGTAATGAAGGAACTCTAGGTGTATAAGAAAGGTGGGTTTTCGAAATTCACTCCCATAGGCTATGAACACCGAAATCTCGAGAATGTAGCATATTGGAGTGATTTATGATTTTTAAATTCCATTCCCATACGCTATGAATGCCGAAATCTAACTAATAAGTTCTAACAATAAGTTAGAACCTGACATTTAAGGAGAACATCGAATGACTCATCCACCTTTCCATTCGCTGGGGGTCCGAAGACGGAAAATCTCAACAGAAGAAGCATACGTAAATATCCGAGCTCCGATTCCACCCTCGTCGTTCCGATAACACATTTGATGATACGGAAGACATGCCAACACTTTCGACGTCTTGTTCCTTCCGTTCCCAAAACTGAATCCTCTTGGTCGTGAATGACGAGGTTTCGGAGATTCTTGTCATAACAGTGGATCGCCGGTTCTTCGACCTAGTTAACCTAATATCAAGTTCCGCGTGACGGTAATGAAGAGACCTCAGGTGGGTAAGAAATTCAGGATGCAGCGTTCACCAAAAACATGCCAGAGTGCGTTCCACATTCGTTGCCATTCCCAGACCTAGCTGATGTTAGCGAATAGATCTTGGGGTTCTTGCAAGCGGCGATGGCGATGGTCCTGGAGTAAGAACCTGACATTCACCGGGAACATCGAATGCCTCACCCATTTCCGTTCGTTCATCGTCAGCTCGACGACTCGTGTAGGGTATTCGCGTTTAATGATCCCAGCTCGAGGAACGACTGCCATAGCTTTCGAGCTCGCGACCCGACAAGGTTCTGCCGGGGTTCGGAAGCTGGAAAGTCTCAACGGAGATCCGTGCTCGGGTTTGAATCTGCTATGCTGTTTTTTTCCCCGGAAGAAGTATCACCCAGCTGCAGGAGCAACACATAAGGGAGTGATCCACCCTTATGTTTTACGAGGCATGCATACTTACACAGCGTAGGACTTTCGAAATGGCCGCCCAGAGGGGGCGGCGAGGGAGCCGAAGAGTGTCGGAGTTGTTTCGAGGTGCGGGAATGGGGGGTGGAGGGGTGTGTGAAGAACGTGAGAGAAAGGGAGAGCCCAGGGAGGTCGAGTTATCGCAGGGAAGGGGACTCGACGTTGTTGGCCAAGAAGGCGAGGGAAGAGAAGAGGGAGTGCGAAAAAATTGCCTCCGCCGGATAAAGTTACGTTTTTCCTGGGCCGGGGTTCGAACAAGGCAAGGTGGGCGGAAGGGGAGGCCAGAAGGAACGCGCGCGCGAGCCTCAACCTTTTTACCTCAGCCGTACAGTGTATGTGTGTGTGCGTGTACCTCCGGATAAATTTATGTCGCAAGTTTTACCCGGGGTGAACGAAATGCAAGAAAATCCGGTTTGTATATAGATCGAAGGTGGTGCTGCTGGCTAAGCCAGTTGGGGAGATAGTTTATCCTCTGAGGTAGACGTCCGAGAGCCTCTCATGACCCCGGTACGGATTCTCCACCGGCGCTCGTGTGTGTGCATGTGTGTACGGTGCGCTTTTTTCACCCTCCGTCCTCTTAAATCTTTTTCATCCTCCAACTTCTGGCTCTTCAATAATCTCTGGCCACTCCGGGCATTTTCGATTCCTCGCGATTGTAAATTTCCGCGGAGAAGGATCGACTGGCTCTACCAGCCCGGATGGTCCGTCGCAAAATTTTTACTGATTTTGGAGACGACTCGTGAGAGGTCTCTCTCTCCGTACATACATTCCGTGGATTTACTTGACGTTAAATAATTCACTCTGACACACGAATTCCCGAGGGGGTCGTTAACTATTAACGACCTCGGCACCGGCTCGTCCGCCCGGATACCTTGCGCCACGCAGCCAGGAGCTACCCTGCAGTCGTGAACCCCCTGTCCCCCACCCCCTCCCCCCGCCGACTGCCTACCTTTGTAAAATTCAGGACACCCATGGGATCTTAAAATAGCGAATGAAACGAGAAGCACAATCGCAGGAGACGCGAAACGCTCGGAGAGATAGTAAAATTGAATAACCGGCGAGCGCTAGGGGGTGAAACGAGAAACAAAGCTTCATCGTCCCGAAGGACGGTAAGAAATTCAATGTCACAGCCATTCCCGTTCAGTTATTCGTGAATAAAAGCTCGGACGAAGAAAAGTGAAGTCAGCCATCGGGTGGTAACTCTCGGAGTACATTGAATGCGGAGTCAACGACCGGATTGGCAGAGGCTCCATGGGAAGGGCTCTGTAAATAGCGGATCGAGGCATCGCCACTCCGACGACCCTCGTCGTTCGATTCAGGAATGCTCGGAAGCAAAGTCAATAGAAGAAAACGAGCGAGAGGTGCATCGTCGTTGGTTCGATCGACGTAATCGCGAGAGGTTATCCGGGTGAAATTTTTAAAAGGTCACGATCAGATGCCGCTAGGGTCAGGAAGAGGACTCAATGACAATGCCTTTTCAGGGCATCGCGATGAGCACTTTGAAATTTCTGATCGGGTAATAGCGCGAGTCGTGCATGTCGATGATGGACTTTAACGAGCGTTAATTGGCGCATGCCCAATTATTGTTGTTGCTGAAGCGAGTAATCAGTTAACACAACGGGACGCTTGTGCATCGTTGTTGGTTCGATCAACGTAATCGCGAGAGGTTAGAAATTTTAAAAGGTCATGATCAGGTGCTGCTGGGGTCAGCAAGATGTCTCAATGACGATGCCTCTTCGGGGCATCGCGATGAGCGCTTTGAAATTTCTGCTCGGGTAATCATGCGAGTCGTGCACGTCGATGATGGGCTTTGGGCACGGAGAATCCAGCGGGCTTTCCGAAGGGTTAATCTGGAGCAAGGACGAAGGGTTTGCACTTCGGAAGAGGAGGACCACCTGGTGACAGGATCTTGTTGCTACAGTCAACGAGCGTTAATCGCCGCGGGGCCAATTATTATTGTTGTTAAAGCGAGCGATCAGTTAACCTACTATAACGAATAGTTCCCAGGAGGAACATCTATATAGATAGTTTCAGATCGTGTATACTCAATTGATTAAACTATAATTGTAATTGAAACGATGATTGTCTGTGATTGTCGTAACTATAATATGTAGACGTTCGCCTTGGGAACTATTTTTTATGGTAAAAAGTCACTATTGTCGCTTTAACTATGTAATTTTTTCTCAGTGCGCGACGCTTGTGCATCGTTGTTGGTTCGACGTAATCGCGAGAGGTTAGCCCGGTAGAAATTTTAAAAGGGCATGATCAGGTGCCGCTGCGGTCAGCAAGAGGTCTCAATGACGACGCCTCTTCGGGGCATCGCAATGAGCGCTTTGAAATTTCTGCTCGGGTAATCGTCCGACTCATGCATGTCGATGATGGGCTTTGGGCACGGAGAATCCGGCGGGCTTTCCGGAGGGTTAATCTCGAGCAAGGACGAAGGGTTGGCACTCCGAACATCATTCCGTCGGGCGTTGTCTCGAAGAGGAGGACCACTTGGCGACAGGATCTTGTTGCTACGGTCAACGAGCGTTAATTGGCGCCGGGCCAATTATTATTGTTGCTGAAGCGAGTAATCAGTTAACACAACGGGACGCTTGTCCGGAATCGGTGAATGCATCAGTGAGCTGCCCGTCCGAACGGGGGTGTCCGTGTGGCTGCGCATCGGAGCCTGCAGACCCGCCCTTTACGACTAAGAACGAGGACGACGACACGGCGCGATGGTACACAACGTCAGGGTTATATACCTCGCGTGCTCGACTAACCGGGACGATTTTACATATTCAAGCGGCTATAGAGAGCGATGGACCTCTTGCGCACATCTCGTTTCACTCGCTCACCTCGCTCACCTCACACATACGTCCGGGTTTCCCGTCGGGTGTGCGGCCTCTCGCACGGCTTCTGTCGGACGTGCACCCCTTTGAAAATACGGCCCGCGCGAACCGTTGGACCGTAGCCACGGCACGAGGGGGATGGGGGACCCGTTTACGATTGATCGAAGGCCGGGGAAAAGGCGCGAGAGCGCAGAGGTCGGACGGGAGACGCGAAGAGGTAAGAGTAGGTAATGGAATTGGTGCTCGGTAAACGCGAGAGCCATCAAAGCAAGCTCATGAATGATTATCAGAGGCATTACAACGTAGTTGGGTGAACGTTCAATCGCATACCATCGAACCCCCTCGCTATTGGTATATTAACATCGGCCTTTTAACTTTCGTAGTTTTTTTATTTATTTTTTTTTACGATTGAGATCAGAAATGGCGCGCTTCCGAGCGGTTTTCAAGCGATGGATAACACGGTTGACTTTTTTCTAACCTCCGGTAGCGGATTTTCGTAGAAGACCTTTCGGCTCAACGTTCAGCCGGTCATTGGTAATCTCCGAAAAATTATGCCTTTTCGTTTTCGAAATATGAGGAGCTTTGACTTTATTCCTCAGTACTTCGATGCGCTTCGAACTGCAGAGAGAAAATAGAACATTTTCTCTGCGGCGTTACTTCCGGTTTTAAAATCTCACTTTTCAACGGGAAGTGACTTTTTCTCAGATGTCGTCAGTTCCGGTGGAAAACAGAAATTTCCAAAACGGAAGTGACGCATTTCCGTTATGACGTCACTTCCGGTCGAAAAATTACATTTTTAATCCGAAAGTGACGCATTTCCATTGTGACGTCACTTCCGGTCGGAAAATTACATTTTGAATCCGAAAGTGACGCATTTCCGTTGTGACGTCACTTCCGGTTCAAAGCTGAGATCTTCAAGCTGGAAGTGACGTCACAGTGAACGTTAAAAATTTGTCTCTGCAAAGCAGTGGCGTAGTAGGATTACCCGGTGCTCATTAGCGCTCGGAAGACCGACGGCTTCGCTCTGCGATCTGCGTCGGACGGAGAAGGATCGATATGGCGTTTTGCCGTACGGCGCAGATCCAACGCCACGGCGTTTTTCCAGTTACGGCAGAAACCCACCTGGGATTTCTTTTAGTTTAAACAGTCCACTGAACAATTAATTACCAAACTAAAATCAACAACAAAAAACATGTTTAAATGGAGCTGTGAATAAACAATACAAGAAAACGCCCAAATCCACCCGGCGCATGATTTTACCACGAAAATTCGCGCGCGCGAACCGACCACAGTATTCCCCACCTTTTTCGCGTTCGTTAAAAAACCGAGGAACAAAGCAGCTTCCTTTTGTTCCATTTTTCGTGTAAACGCAACAGGGTGCGGTTGACGCGGCGACCACAAAAAAAAGCCCGTCGGCTCTCGGTCGCGTTGCGTGGTTCATTGGATCGATCGGTAGCGCACGACGCCGATCGGGGGCTCCTCGTTGATTATCTCGCACCGCGCGAGCGAGAGAGGGATGAAAAAGCTGTGCGGCACGCGCGACGAATATTTCAGCCCTTTGAAAACTTTGTTACAAAAACTCCGGAGTTACCGGCGCGAGAGGCAAAGCTCGCTGAGCCGGCGCGGAGCAAAATTACCTGCAGCGCTTGCTGCACAATCGCGCGGCTTAATGAGAGTCGCGAGGCTGAAAACAGTTATTCAGAAGTGTCCGGCGCACCTGACAATTACATCTTAAAGCTGACGGGATAGTTAAAGGGCGCGAAGATAAAGTACTCTCGCGAATCAAAGTACGACGTAGCGCGGGTGGGCGGGGGGGGGGGGGGGGGGGGGGGGGGAAGCCTTTTGGGAGTACCCCGGGGGGGGGCAAAAGTGAAAAAAATA
>JAPYZD010000937.1:0-25538 GCA_030522725.1 Ichneumoninae sp. B BG-2022a | reverse complement strand
GGTTGCAGTAACAGTAATAATTCAACCAAAGGGCGAATACAGATGAAGATGAAATACGAGCCAGGAAGACAGTGGATTGTGAAGATTTTCGGTTGAAGCGCCCGGGGAGATTGCGAACTTGGGCGCCGCGCTTTTAGCGGGAGAGGTGGAAGCATTTTTTTTTTTGCAACCCCCTCCGGCAATATGCCCTCGATCTGTCTTTCTCCACCGCTCCGAAAGCCCGCCGCTCCAGCCTTTCTGTCTTCCTATTTCTCGGTTACTCGCGAACGTGACGAGAGTACCTACGTAGGTAACTGCTACCTTATACCAAGCAGCCGCGAAGCCGGAAGTTGAATGTTTATATGATACGCCTGCGTGGATTTTTGCGCTTGGCGTTCCCTCCGTCCCACTCCGCCGTCCTCCCTCCAGTTTTGTATTTCGTTTAAGCTCCGAGCCGCGTCCTGCCCCATTGTAAGAACAACACGCCCCACAATTTTTCCATTTTTGTCATATTTTTTCTTCATTTTTTGTCCCCGCTGCGGCCCCAGTTTGCCACATTTGCCGACCGTGAAAAACGCGTATTCACTGTATATTTTTCCGCGATGCACAAGTCGCGGAGGAATAATTAGAAAAAAAATATATAGTGTGGGCACATTCAAAAGTTTTGCGAATTCTCGCGAGTGGCCTTGAGAGATCGCGTTACGTAAGCGCTGGCCTTGTGTCTCTTACAGCGCGAATTCTGTCTCTGGAATCATGAATTTATTTCCTCGTCAGCGACGGAAATGAGTTCGTGTGCACCGAAGGGACGGAAGGTTAGGCTGGGGTGGGAAATTAGGCCATGACTTGGAAAAGATTTGTTGGATTTTTCTTTCACTTTTTTTTAGACTATTTTTATTTTTATTACAGTCGTCCTTGATAGATAAGCCAGGCGGGTGCTTAACCCTTCGTAATAAGCCCCTGAAAAGCCTTTCTAAGGCTCTCATCATGGCCTCGTGTAACGCTGGAATGTTTACCAGGGCTAGGACGACTTGTTAGCGAGGCTTTAGCTCGGGAGACTTTGATTAATTGGGACTTGGACGTGGATTCTTGCGGGACTTAGAAGTGTAATGGGAACCTGTTTTCAGTAAGCGGAATAAAAATTGAATTCCTACCCGCTTCTAGGTTACGACCGAGCGAAATCAACGACACATGTATTTGGTTTTAGGGCGGATATTATTAATTACAATCCGCACCCTTAGAACAACAGTGTAACAATTTATATGGCAATCCCATATGAGATGTTACACTGTTATTCTGGGGGTGCGAATCACTCTATTTATTTGAAGTATGAACTGATAAAGTCTGCTCTCTTTGAGAGTCCGATTAAGATTGTAGGCATCTCGTCAGTCGATAATCTGTACTTTTTTCGCTTGTCATACTGAGCTATTTCGGTCATCAATGTGTTATAATCGGACTCAGTCAACCCTCATTTCGATATTCATTACAATATAATATAGGAGAGCGCGGGGCAAAATGGGGCAACGGGGCAAAACGGGGTTTTTGGGCAAAACTAAATTTTCCAATCACTTTTGGATCGGACAAGGTGGCAAAACTGGGCAGAAAACTCTGATGTATCCGATAGGGCGAATTCGGACATCCAAAAATTATTCGAAAATGACGTTTTGCCCAAAAACCCCGTTTTGCCCCGCTCTACCCTATAAATGATTTTCTTGCGACGATACGAAAGTAAATGACAATTCTTGGCCTTAGATATGAATCCTTGCGGGACTTGGAAATGTAAACGGAACCTGGACGAGGGTCTTCGAAAGCTTTTCCAGGGTCTTCTTACGATGGCTTCGTGTGACGCTAAAATGTTTATTGGCAAGACTTTAACTCGCAGACTTGGATTAATTAGCGCGTGCATGTGGATTCTTGCGGGACTTGGAAGTGCAATCAGAACTCGGGCTGGTTCCAAAAAAAGAAAAATGTAATTCGTACCCATTCCTAAAATTCCTAAGGATGTTTTCACATACCATTGCAGCGAGGGTCCGCACTTGAACTTACGACTTTTTTCCAACTCTCTTGAGACATGTCTTTGTAGCGATAATATCCACTCCGCTCCTGATGGGTTAATCCGTCAATATATTTTCCACTCGCATCCGGTCATTCAAAAACGTCCTCAACAAACATTCTCTATTGTGTACTTCCAGATTTTGGACTCCCAGTAGCGACGAGCGCAGCGCAATCAGCGAGCATAAATGAAGAACGCTCGACACTCAATCGACGGACTTCGAGGCAACCAATCGGATCCGTAGGATCGCGTCTCATCCACGTAAAAAGGTATTCGACCCAGAATAATCCGCCGGTCGGATAACAGTTATCTCGTCCGGAGCGATGTCGTCGACGACGATGATGACCAAGTCGATCCTGGTGCGTCGGTTGATCGGCTCCTCGGTGACTTAATTAGCGTGTCGTCGGGAGCCAAGGCCGATCAAACATTTGTCTCGACACACCTCGAGAGTGAACCACCCAAAAACCACAACAACAAAAAGTCGTCGTCATATCGGTCGTTGAGCCGAGGATGGCGACGACCTCGGAAGCGCCGGATGTCACGTCCTTCGACGGGGCTTCCGCGACGATAGCCGATTTCCTCCGCGCGACCAAAGACGCTTACGGGAACGTGACGAACGCGAGTTTCACCGAGCCCGAGTGGCCGGACGTTCCCCTCGCCGTCTCCAAAGGATGCGTTCTAGGATCGATCATAATAACCGCCGTCTTCGGCAATCTTCTCGTCATAGTATCGGTAATGCGTCACAGAAAATTACGGATAATAACGAACTACTTCGTCGTCTCGTTGGCGCTCGCCGACATGCTCGTCGCGATGTTCGCGATGACGTTCAACCTCAGCGTCCAGGTTACCGGCAGATGGTTGTTCGGGTACTTCATGTGCGACGTCTGGAACTCCCTCGACGTCTACTTCAGCACCAGCTCGATACTTCATCTGATGTGCATATCGGTCGACCGGTACTACGCCATAATGAAACCACTGAAGTACACGATAAACATGACCAAGAGAGTCGTCGCCTACATGCTCCTGGCTTGCTGGTTGTCACCGGCCATTATATCATTCGTGCCGATATTCAACGGCTGGTACACGACAAGCGACAACGACAAGTTCCGTCATCTTCATCCCGATCTGTGCGAGTTCAAGGTGAACGAGGGCTACGCGATACTCTCATCCAGCATATCCTTCTGGATACCCTGCACGATAATGACGCTGACATATCTCGCGATATTCAAGGAGGCGAACAGGCAGGAGAAGCAGATGCACAACCGGATGGGAAACGCAATGCTACTCTCGCACAGGCCCAGCCGCGACATGAACAATCACAACGGCGAACTCAACAGCGGCGGCTCATCGAAGACGCTGACACTCAATGAGATAAGCACCGATCATCTTCACACACCGACGAAGGACAAGAATTTGATAAAGATGAAGAGGGAGCACAAAGCCGCACGGACACTTGGCATTATAATGGGTACCTTCATACTCTGCTGGTTGCCGTTCTTCCTGTGGTACGTCACTACCAGCCTGTGCGGAACGAGCTGCCACTGTCCCGATGTCGTCGTCAGCATCGTCTTCTGGATCGGCTACACGAATTCGGCGCTTAATCCTCTCATATACGCTTATTTCAATCGGGATTTTCGAGAGGCCTTCAAGAACACCCTGCAGTGCGCTTTCTGCTCGCTGTGCAGGAGGGAACCCTCCGATCTCGAGGCACTGGACTTTCGACGGCCGTCCCTGAGGTACGGTTTTTTTAAGACTGAGGGAAGGATCTAGGAAAAAGTACTATAGCACTTAATAAAATAGGGGACTAAGACGCCACTTATGGCCGAAAGTTTCAGATTTTCCAAGGATTTTTACCACAATATCTACGAAAAATTACCATAGCACATAGTAAAAGCAAACTAGGACGCAACCTATGGCCGAAAGTCTCAGATTTTCGCAGGATTTTTGCCACAATATCTACGAAAAATTACCATAGCACATAGTAAAAGCAAATTAGGACGCAACCTATGGCCGAAAGTCTCAGATTTTTCAAGGATTTTTACCACAATATCTACGAAAAATTACCATAGCACATAGTAAAAACAAACTAGGACGCAACCTATGGCCGAAAGTCTCAGATTTTTCAAAAATTTGTACCACGAAATCTGCGACAAATTACCATAGCACGTAGTAGAAGCAAACACTAGGACGCAACCTATGGCCGAAAGTCTCAGATTTTCCAAGGTTTTTTACCACAAAATGTACGACAAATTACCATAGCACGTTGTAAAAGTAAACTAGGACGCAACCTATGGCCGAAAGTCTCAGATTTTCCAAGAATTTGTACCACAATATCTACGAAAAATTGCCATAGCACATAGTAATAGCGAATTGGGATGCCACTTATGGCGCAAAGTCTCAAATTTTCCAAGAATTTTTACCATAATGTTTACCAAAAATTCTTATGAATCCGGCACTTCCTGCCATAGGTGGCGCCCTAGTTCCCTGCTGTTATGTACTATGGTAATGTCTCTCAAGCTATATAGTCATATTTACTAGATTCTTCTCTCAGTGAACCTTTTCTGATAATTATTTTTTTTATGCAAGTCTTTGCAGCCTGTCGATGTGTGTACCGTTTACCTCGAACTTCGTATCTTCCTCTATCGCTTTATCAGTTTTCCGTCTTTTCTCGTCTATCGGCGTTTCCGCCGTTTCATGCTTTTTCCAAGTCCCGCGAGAACTGTGGGCGTCGAAAGTCTTCAATGATGTATGGATTCTCGGCGACCCGAGCTGCGCTGTGGATTCCCCTATTTTTTTTACTTACTATTATTTCTATGTTATACCGTTTCAATTTCTCAAGAGATTACTCGATACTTTTTCGATTTATATGTATTTTTTTTTTACCGATCGGTGCACGGCTTTATTACTTCGACCTCGCGCAGACGAAATATTCGAAAAATAATTGTAGTTGCATGATATACAATTATAGTTGTATACAGTGCATTAAACCTTCAATGTTCAAATATAATATGTTCGCTACGGTGGTGAAACAGCTATATTAAACATTTTTTGCTAAATTTTTTACGTATGGTAATACATCATTTTTTTAATCTATATTTTACACTTTCTCTGTTATTCATTAATTATTTTCTGTATTTTATATTTTTCGCCTTTTATCGCCTGCGTTTGGTCACTCTCACGGTTTCAAAACGCTCGATGGTGTTTCCCATCAACTTGTAATTGGGCTCGTTTTCATTTAAATAAGTAAATCAAAGATGAAAACGAAAAATGACAAAAGCGACATTTTCCAAAAAATTCCATTGAGAAAAGTGTCGAGCAATTTAAGAAAAGGGCTTTTGGATTTGAAGCGTTAACTTGCACGATACCTTCAAAATTCAAAATGTTTGTTTGTATATTGAGCGCCTTTTTATGTGTTTTTCTTTTTTTAATTATTTATTTTTTTTGAATTTTTCAGGTTTGACGACCGAACGAAGAGCATGTACTCGGAGACCTACATAACGCACATCGACCGACGAAGATCGAGCGAGTTCGGTAGCAGTCTCTGAGAGGAAACCAAATTTAGATTTTAAGTCGCCCGCTCTCAACAAAAAAAAGTCAAACAACCACGAAACAAAACAAAAATCAAGAAATCTAACGGAAGAGAATATCACAAAAACTATTGATGCGTCCGGTCGACGGCGTACCAACACTATATACTATAATAATAATAATAATAATCATTACCATTATCATTGTCATTACTATCATTAATATATATATGGAGAAGAAAATGAACACCGCGCGCCATTAACGATTTTTTCATCTCACACTCCGGACGAGGCTTTATAGGCAAAAAAGAGAAGTGAACGCAAGACTTGAGTTCAAAAATTAATTTAAACTTTGTTGTAGAAGCCCCCGTTCTCCCTTATTGCCAAAGTTAGTAGATAATTAATTGTCGGAGTGAAATACGAAGAGAGATTACGCAGAAGAGTGTTACGAAGGAATGAAAGTATATTTTAGCGAATTTTTCGGGGGGTGAGACGAGTCACTTAATCGAGTCACTTTCCTCGGTAAAGTCATATATATGTGTATATATAAAAGATTTTTTTGTACCGATAAAAAACAATTAAATCACGTTTCTGGGCCTGGAATAATCGATCTCCTTGAACTAAATTCCTAATTAATATTTTATTTATGTAAGTAAATGTTTCATTGTTGAAATATCCTTTTTATTAAGAAAAATGAGCAGAAAATTCTGTAGCTCGGGAGTCACCGAGAGCGTTGAAAGCGAATCAAACGAGAAAATATCGTTTTTGAGATCCCTTTTGAGACTTCTGTTCGCCCCGGCTATTTTACAATTTTCCATTTACATTGCTCTCCGTCTTTCATCCCTCGAGAAAAGTCGAAACGGTTTCACTCAGTCTCCGGATCTCCGGAGAACCGTTATGAAGAATTCATTTATTTTCTGTCCCGGTTAAATTTTCGACGGTGGTGAAAATGGCAAAAAAGGGTCCGTTGGGTCTGGAAAAAAATCCTCTCAGCTCCCCTTTGTAAATTCGTGAAGGAAATACTCTCTCCGTAAACAAACAGCGTTCGCGTGCGAGCGCGCGAGCGTGCGTGTGTGCATGCATGTATGGGTGTGTGTGTCTGGGAAAAAATGCGAAGTTGAGATTTTTTTCCAAAGAATAATGTTATATCGAGAAAAACAAAAATTCGGTATGCAAAAAAAGGAGATGAAGAGTTGCGGCCGCTCGTTGGCTTCGAAATGTTTAACTCTTCTTCAGGGCCTACCTAGGATCTTTTAAATGCAATAAATTTAGCATGTAATTGTTAACGAACAAAATTTGTTGATTGATTAAATTTATTCAATTTTTTTTTGCCGTTTTCAAAAAAATACTTTGGAAAAATTCGACGTTGAAGTCTGAGAGTGCTGAGCAGAGTCGTGATTACTTCGAACTGTAATAATATCGAACGCGGGCTCAAGGACCGGGATTGTCGTGACGACGGTCGTTGGGTCGAATATGATTATTAATATTTTTCATTTGTTCATATTTTTTTACTGTGTTGCAATTTTTATACGCCACTCTCATCGTCGTGTAAATATATACTATTATTGAGAGACCCTTCGAGGCGTCCCGTTCCTATAGGAAATCTCAATGACCGCCGAACAAAAATCACGAGATCGATATTACAGTAGTAAAGAAAAACGCTTAACGCGACAACTAGACTGGCCTGACGTTTTTCTAACGGTTCGAAAAAAATGCCCAAAAATCCACCTCGAAAAAATATCGCACTGTCGTAATTGTCGTTACACTATTCGTGGGCAACCCCCCCCCCCCCCTCCCAGTCACCCCGACGACCGTGATCAAACGAAAATGTTAAAATGATAATGAAAGTGAGAGAAACTAAAAGAAAAGAGTTGAAACTGGAACTGACTAACGATGCAATAAACAATAATGATAATATTATTAATGATAACAATAATATGTAGGTAAATATTCAATTTAGTAGACATTCATTCGATGCAACGATGGATCTCTTCCCTCTGACGTGTACAGAGAACAAATCCGAAAAGAAAAACAAAAAAATCAACAGTAATATTTATGATGGAAAAAGGCTTTTTGTCGTCGTCGTCGTCGTTAGCTAATTAAAAGGAAAATTCATTCGACATTAACGTAACGAAATAGCGATGTAATAATTTATGAAATTATTTTTATTTTTGTTATTTTGCTCCGGCTTATCTCGTGTAGGCACCCCGCTCTTCCGACTTCGATTCATTTGTAAATCCGTTGCCAAAAAAAAAAAAAACAAATACGAAAAAAATGAAAAAATAACTGCGAATAAAATATTACATACAGTATGTCTGAACGTGCCAAAAAATGCACTCAGAATCGGTGCTCGATGGTGAAGATATGAAATGACGCGCGTGTTTTTTTTCGAAATTAGTTTCGTTGCGTAACGCTGCACAATTTTTTTTTGTATTTGTAGATAAGGCTATGTGATCGTCGATTCGAGAAAAAAAGAGAAAGTTTATCAGCATTTTGTTTTAACCACTACGTTTCAACGAAATTTCGCTAGCTCTCTAGTTATTTTCATTACGAGAAGAATCTAATTTTCATAATCTATTATTAATGTTATATTCGTCACATAATTAAAAAAAAATTGGAACAATTATTTTACATTTGTCAAAACAGAGTTACTAAAAGGGGTTCAAAAAGTGGACGAAATAAAATTTTTTATTTTTTTCATCTATTTGGAAAACTTCACTTTCAGTCTTCGAAATCCGGTTTTAATTTCACTAAAAACGCACCGAAAAACCTAACGCTCATGATCGTAAAAAAAGTTTTTGATTTTTTTATGGATTCACTGTCGAGCAATGTCGCTAATTAAAAATCGACAATTACAAAGCTTCTTCCATAAAAAATGTAAACAAAAAAAAACATATAAACGAAGCTGTAAATCGGATGATCGCGATAACGCGAGAAAGATCGTCCGTGGATGGCGTATGGGATATCGCGCGAGTTAAGAGATATCCATCGCTCAACACGTTGTAAATAATGACCTGTAAATACATTTTAAAAAATTCGTGTACCGGGAGTATACATAATAAAATATAATAATTATAATATTAATAATAATTGCAAGAGAAAAAAAGTAAAGTAAATAAATAATAAAAAAAATCTGTTAGTAATCGCGCAATAATGAGAAGAACACAGAAAGTGGTGCAAAATAAGGAGTTTCCTTCGGCTCGGAGGGAAGCCAAGTGTTCGTTAGCTTGTACGTCTCGTGTAATGTACAGTAGAGTACTTCTATACCCGCCATCCTCGTTCCAAAACCGTTGTCCCAAATTTCCAAATTTTACCCGGTGAAATTCCCAAAAAAAAAAAAAATTATATCCCCTGCGTATAAACAATCAAGTGCAACATATATGTATCGAGTATGGACAATATATCTCGTAAATGGAAAAATTCTTTAGATAAAAAAATTCGATCGATTAGACAGTACAGATAAATCTGAACGCACACCGAATTACCGATCGTACTGAATTCGTGTAATTTAGCTTACGAATGTTACGATTCGCGAGAAAAATATAAAAATAAAAATTGTATCCAACCATAACTGCAAAGCGACGATTACTGAATAAATAAGAGAAATTAATAACGATGTGTCCCGGTCGTTCATGAAATCCTCTTGATCGAGTTTTTTTTAAACATTTCTTTGAAGCTAAAAACAACATTTTTGTTTTTGAGAAATCGTAGATATAAATTTTAAAAGTTTCATTTTTATGGTAAAAAAGGATTTATTTATTTTTAAAAGGAAAGAACGTCGTTGCAAATTCTTAGACGCAATTGTAATTATTTTCAAAATAATCATCTTAGCGAACTTGAGGAATTAAAAAAAAAATTCTCTTTAAGCAAATATTAGCAGGCGACATCTTAATGTTGCTTGCTAATATTTGGCTTCGTGAGTCGATGACTGGGACGAACGATTACCGAGACAAATAAATAAAAAATGAATCCTCGAAAATTAATTTATCGTGTTTGCGATAATAAAAGGAAAAGTTTATCGTCGCATTGCTCTAGGCCTCATACCGATGTTCACAGGCACGCATAAATAAATACGCGAACGAGAACCACAATTTATATCACTAATTTAGCCCTCATGTCTGTATGTATGTATTTTTCTGATAAAAAAAGAAAAACGAACAAAAAAACAAAAAATGAACAAAACAAAAAACAAAGCAAACATGACAAGAACAAAAACACGAACACGAAACTATCGCTACCGGCCGATGAACACGTTGAGATTAAAAAAGAGAGAGAGAGAGCGAGAGAGAGAGAGAAAGAGAGAGAGAGAAATGAAATATGTGTATAAAGATGTAAGTGTATAAAAAAAAAACTTTTATTAGGCTAAAATTTATCGAACGATCGACTAAGTGGGCTGCTATCTCCGATCGTCCAACAAGCAGGACGAAAATGATAAATCCTCCTGCGTCTCCTCTAGTCATACACCAAGACCAATGCAATGTAAGAAAAAGAAAAAACAAAATAATAAGACGAAGAAGATGAAAAAAAATCAAAAAAATCACAGAAGATATCATCAAGAGCGAGGGAGCGCTAGAATTTACGAACAACGCAATCACAATGATAGAACTTTCCGTTGATTATTTGTCAAACGATCACCCCCCCTCCTCTCAAGCTCCCGCCCTCTTTCTATTTTTATTATACCATTCTTTGTCTCTTGTCAGTAAATCACAGCGTCGACCAAACAGCGTTTATTATATATCATATTACCAAAATAACCTCCTCCAAAGTTCCTCTCTTCTTCCTCCAAAAAAAAAAATTATTTTCAGGTGCGGCGACCGTGGTAAGATCCGCGTTGTAAAATTGAGATAAAAAAACACTTTTCTGCGTATCACAGCCATTCAATTTGCACATCGGCTGCAGTATTGTTGTCGGAATAAACAGTATTGGAAATTTTTTCGAGACGAGAGCGACGGTTGATAAATAATTACTTGCAAACTGGAATTAAAAAGCTTTGCATCAATAATAATACTAATAACTTCAATACATTGGTATTTCAATACAATAATATTTTATTTGGTGAAGCAAGTTGACACTTAATGAAAAAAAATCGCGAAAAAATTTCAGGTACAGTAGAAGGTTTTTCTCAATTCGGTTCCAATTTTTGTTGGCAATAAATGAATCATTCCTTTTTTCGAAATATAAATATATTTCGCGTCACCCGCGACTGCAGATGAAAAATGAAAAATAAATACCTAAAGAGCTTGGACAGTTAATCTTTTGCAAACTAATTGGTGACATGCATCTTTTATAGGGTGAAGCAAGTTGACATTTAATAAAAAAAAAATCGCGAAAAAATGTCAGGTACAGTAGAAGGTTTTTCTCAATTCGTTTCCAATTTTTGTTGGCAATAAATTAATCATTCCTTTTTTTCGAAATATAAATACATTTCTCGTCATCCGCGACTGCAGATAAAAAATAAAAAAATAAATACTTAAGAGCTTGGACAGTTAATTTTTTGCAAACTCATTGGTCAAATACGTCAATCGACAATCGTCAACGTGGGTACGCACACGCTCGTTTCATCAAGCCGCACACAATTCGAGGAGAAAAAAGTGCAACGTGCAATCAAGATTCTAACGAGGGCGCAACCACTAACAATGAGAGCATTATTCGTACAGCTCGTGTCCAAGGTAGGTAAAAAAAACAAAAATGGAGATGAAATTCATCCTCATGCATATACATGTGAACGCCGTACGGCAGCGGCCACCTACTTTAAAATTAAAGCGCGCGCGTTGTTCTCAAACAAAACGCGTGACAGTATATAGTCGCTCCAGAGTCGTTTGTTTGGACGAAAAAAAAATGAAAGAAAAAAATATGGGAGACTGAAATCTAGTTAACCATTTGGTGCTCGCTGGGTTTTCCCTCTTAGCTTGTGTGGCTTGACCGTGACCCATTTTATTGTTCGACTTTTAACCGGAGAAGTTATCGCGTGGCAAAAGATAAAATACTCGAGATAAAAATATGTACTCTTTGTAGAAATGACGATAAATGTTATAACTGTTAAAATATAGGGATTGAAATATTTGGAACTTTTGTTGTAATTTGTTGTCGTCGAGTATCGGAAGAGAGTCATTTCAGTCAGAAATGAGATTTCTGTATTGAGAAAATTCGCAATACTTGTCGAATGGATGCAAAAAAGTGCACATTGTTTCCTCGTTAAAAAAAATTAACCATAAAAACTTTATACAGAAACTTACAAAAGTTACTACACCAAGTTTAATTAGTTTTTGAAGCAACTATGATTTTGCATGCTTAAGGCCCGAATATTTTGTGACGCAAAACCTTGTGAACGTGTCATAAAATTGAAGCTGTCTCGATAAATCTGATAGGCGTGATGACGTGTGATATGACAGGCTACTTGCTTAAGAGAGTCACGCGAGCCGAGGGAAGCTTTTTAATAAATCATTTGGGGAAAGCGGGGCGAACCGGAATGCCAGGGCAAAAAGGACTCGTGTCGTCAATTTGTGATGAGATTTTTTTTTGCTCCTCTATTAATTGGTAAAAATCGGCCGTTTTACCACACTCATCCTAACCAGGCAGTAAACACCCGTGCATCAGGTTGGACAAAGCGTGTGGATCTTGCGTGAAAACATTTCGGATTCGACAGCACTTAAGCGACTATTTATTCGAGATTATATTTCCTTAAATATAAACTGTAAAAAAAAATGGTGAAATTAATTCAACACATTAAATTCAATGTACAATTATATTGAAAAATTAATATACTTTTTCATTGAAATAAAGAAAAGTAAATTATTTTTGGTCTGGAAGTTTTTGCATAAAAAACTTCCAGTCCAATACATTAAATATCAAACAATTTTTTTTATCGCGTGTTCCAAATATCAACATTTTCCTCGAAAATATATGTCATATATTTTTTCCATGTATTATCAATATACTTATTTCACGGCTTCTAGGACGGGAGCGAAAGATTGCCAAAACTGTGTAGCGTCAACGGATACTAAAATGGTGCGGTCGCGTTGCGCATTGCAGCAATTCCCGATGCAACCACTGTAGCCACCTACCGCTTTACTGATGCTGCTGCAACTTCACGAGGGCAATGCAGCAACCACTGTAAACTGCAGAGTGCCTTGTTACATGTTTTCGGAATATCGAAACAGCTCGATTGACCAGCAAAATTTGACATTTTCCGTCCATGATCGCAGAGATGGATGCGCGGATTTCATACCAAATATTTGTACGGAGGTCTTGCCATTTAAAATGCCAAAAAATTACAATTAAAAAAATATATAGTCTAGTCATTTAGGACTTTTTTCAACAGAAAATGAAAAGCTTGATTGGCAGTCCTGACCGAACGAAGATCGCAACTTTCAGGATGTTATTATTGTTATTATTATTATTATTATTAAAGTACGAATAGTTTCAATTACATGCGTCAAATGAATTGCGAGACGATAACTCAAGTGTGACAGTTTTGATTCCTAATAATTTTTCATTTATTCACTGTGGTCTTGCCATTTGAAGTGCCAAAAATGTACAATTAAAAAAAAAGACTAGACATTTAGGACTTTTTTCACCAGAAAATGAAAAGCTTGATTGTCAGTCCTGACCGAACGAAGATCGCAACTTTCAGGATTTTATTGTTGTTATTATTATTAAAGTACGAACAGTTTCAATTATATGCGTTAAATGAATTGCGAAACGATAACTCAAGTATGACAATTTTGATTCCTAATAATTTTTCATTTATTCACAGGAGACACGTTCCGGTGACAATAAATTTAATTTCCTCCGTAGGGACTTCCGCCGGTGCGCAAATCCCTGATTCGCATAGGCAACTCGGTGTCGAAAGGCCGCATGTAACTTTCACCGTAAATTGTTTCCCATTAAAATAATTTAAAGCGATTTCTATGCACATTGAAAATACGCAATTGATTTACCATTGCGTGCACGTGTTTGACCTCCCGAGTACAACGATATTCACGCAACGCGTCAGTGAACTTCGAGACGTTAATCAGATTCGATCCTCGTTGTTATTTTTTTTTTTCAAATTCGATCTATTCGAATAGTCATTGACCCAATGTTTTTTACTATTTACTTTCAATAATGTTGAGAGCTTTCGAAAAAATTTCGCTAATTTAAGATCAATAACTTGAAAAAAAAAATTGTCGTCACCAACATTTTTGACCACCGTTTTCTTTGCCACTGCGGGTGTTTTTTTTTTGGTGCGAATATTTTTACGTTTTTATGCAGATCCGATGTACTTGCGTGAAATTTAAAAGCCGACGTCGAGCTATATTTATAATATATAAATCTGGGAGGTCGGTAACGATTTCTGACTTACCGACAATCGGTAAACCTCTACGTCATTCAATTTCACCGAAAATCTCATTTATCTGGCTTTGCATTGGTCGGACACAAAAGAATTCATCTGTACCCTCGGCCGCCTATTTCATGTCCACAATAATCGATATCAATTTTTCATTGCTCAGTAAATTTAGTTTCGAATGTAGGAAGCAAGCGTTACCGACGGATCGTCAGTTTCGCCGGTAACGTAGATCGCTCCCATGGTAAGCGATATCAGCCGTCGATGAAACTACCCTTAGGATTTTCACAAAGTGCCTTATGTGATGAAGGTTCTAGATCGACTCGGGGACAGGTCAGTAAAACAGCGCAAATAAATTGTTCAGCACCTCCCCAATGGTTCGACATTGTATGTCTAACCCTCGCTCGAAAGGTATTACTTGGTCAATGTCAAAACATTTACCATCATAAGATAACGTCTTCGAAATAAATTTGACCGTCGATAAAGTTCATCGAGCCATGGGGCTAATGTTAAGACTTGCCTATCAATAAATTCAAACGTGGGAAGGTGGAGATTAAAAAAAATATTTATAGTTATTATTTTGAGATCCTAAAGCTTCGCTTTTATGCGATGAAAAGTTGATAATTTTCCAGCCCGTCACTTTTGCTTCCTCATAGAGGAAGTTTTTTTTTTATTCAACAAAAGATAACGTAATGAATAATTATTATAATAATGTCCATACTTCATCACGGAGGAGGGCATTGTGGACGAAAAAAACGGAGATCAATGGAGGCTCCATTTTTCTTTGCAGCTTATTAATATTTTCCATATTTTTAATAAAATATATTATTTATAGATAGTTATATAAAGTTGCAAGAATCTGAGCGCGTTGCTTACTTCCGTTTTAGAAATAATTCGTGATTATTTCTCAACGTGACATTTACGAATTATATTATTATATTAGTTGTTACTCAGAAAATTATGAATTCATTAACTTATATCCATACTTTGTTACGGAGGAGTTAAATGTTAAAAATGTAAAAAAAAACGAACGAACATCAATCGAGGCTCAATTTTTCTCTGCAGCTTTTTAATATTTTCCATATTTTTAATAACACGTGCTATTTATAGATAGTTATATAAAGTTGCAAGAATCCGAGCGCGTTAGAAACTATCGCGTTCCGATCATAGCCGCCAACGATAACATAGTATATATGTATAGTTATAGGGTTACGTGCATGCTTATCGTGACGCCAAGTTTTCTAGGTTGAGTATGTCCAAGGCCAAGCTTCGCGAGGGATGTCGTGGCATCGATTATGTATGAGCCAGACTCTATAGGTTTATGTACATGGCATGCTTCTTCCACCGACGCCCCCTCCCCCGGCCCCGAAATGGCAAGTCTAATAGGGTGCATCGTCACTGTGCAGGCCTGTTCTTAGCTTGGACTTTGCCGATAATCCAATTTGCTGAGAAAAGTTACGGAGTAGTAACAGTCACCTTTAAGATGCAAAATATTCTTCCTCGTTCCCGTGTTTAGCGATGAATGCGATAAGAGCGGATTCCGTACGACGCTCAATTTTTTCAGAAATTAATCGCTTTTAACCTCTTCAAGGCTCAACGTCGTTCCCGTTGAAAAATACATTTTTATCAAAAATATGAACGTTGTATTTATTTTTTATCTTTTATGTACACCTATATACAAGGAATGCAAGATAAGATCAAATAAATACTGAAGATATATTTTTAGCATGTTATATATATTTTTTAATTAGCGATGATTTATTTATTCATAAATATCCTCACGATCTCGGTTTACAGATCGTATCATTCATTCATCTTTTGTAAGCGGAAGTGAAAAACCCAATGTACTTCTGGCCTCGCAGTTGTGAATTAACGCCAGCGAGGATTTATCATAGAAGCACCCAAGTAGAAATGACTGTGTCGGTCAGACGCCGCAACCGCGCTCTTTGAACATATTAGTATCCAGCGATTTCGAAGCCGGGGTGTGTACGCAAACTATTCAGACATATATTGTTACAATTATAGCTGAAACCCATTCACACGGAATATTCGGGTCGACGGATAAGTATGGGTCGTTCCAGGCCAAACCGTATATATTTTTTTTCTTCTAGAATAATGTAGGTTGGTACAACAAAAAACTCGACATCAATGTGCAGATTTTTTTAATTCACGTTTTTCCATAATGACATCAAATGTAAATAAAAAACTCCGTCAGCGAAAAAAATATACAGTAAATCCGTTGTTAAAGAACATAATTTTTGATTCTGTACGTTTGAAAAATTTGCCGTCAAGTTTTTTTTCATAACGCCGTACAACATATAAAAAGATTTAAAAAATGCAAGTCACGAACATGTAGTTATGACCGGAACGCCCCATATACTCTTGTCTAATCGTATCTTTAACCCTTTCGCTCCGGTAAAGTTTTCTCGTAATCAAATAAATGTTTCTTCCATTCCAGTAACTTTTATGTGCATTTCAAGACAGGTCGCGCAATAAAAACAAATTACTTTTTTTTCAATAACAATCGAATGCCGATTTTTAATTGAAGCCAAAATATCTTGATCCTGTACCGTGGCTCATTGCGCATCAAAGTATTCTCACTGCCGGGCTATACGTTGGTCTGCATCCCTTGTAATATCATTAACATGATTGCGATCTGAGTGACAGAGGGAACAATGAAACAATGAAATAAACTCCAACGTCTCCGTACCAAAGAAAGCCATTAGCATTATAATTACTTATTTTATTATTCTCAATGGATTATTTATTATTATTAATGGATCGTGGTGCAAAATGGGCCACTATAAAAAAATCTCGGCTAATTTTGGTAAGATTATTAATCCTGATAAGATCATTAACTTTGGTAAGATTAAAAATCTTGGTAAATTATTAAAAACAAAGTAACTCCAATGTTGTTAATACACTGAATATTCATTTTTCATCACAATTGTACACGAAATTTAGTATACCAGTTGTCGCGTAAAAACTTTCAGTCCAGTACATCAAATTTCTTGTTTACAGTCTCATTATTATTATTATTATAAATATCATTATTATTGTTGTTGTTGTTGTTACAAAACGTCTCGCGACGTGAATAAACGACGATACTAAGATAGCTTCTTCATTCGAGATTCTGTAAAATTTGCAACGGTGTCTGAATGCCAACGGTTAAAGTGAGGCCGGCGACGGTAAATAATGTACGCGAGCACCGTCGCGAGAGTCAGCTCTCAGGGCTCCATTCTTGTTTGGTTAAGGCTTTCCGGGAAGCCGTGTCGGGCCGCCTCGGCGGTGCTGTCAATGAAAACGGAGAAATAGTGGAGGAAGGTAAAAGACGGCGGTGGAGTGGAGCGAGGAACATACAGTGACGATGTGAGCGGTGAACGCGGGACGGGAATACGTACGGAAGAGAAATGTAACCCTCTCTCCCAAACGGGAGGGATGAAGAAACGATCGCGAAGCGCTGCAAATGCCGGGAAGGATGGTGGAGACAGTCGATGCAACGCACCGGTAGGGTTCCACCCTTGCACTCTCCGCTCAGGTGCAGGGGAGGGGGTTGTTTTTGGCGATCGTCGCGCCACCGACGGAACTTGGCCGGAACCCCGTTAAAGTCGCTCGACGAGCGGGCAGTGCGCTACGATCCGCGGCACTGGCTAACGTACTGGCACAAACCCCACCGAGCCACGCGAGATTACATTGTCCGTGGCACACGCCGTCGTATCGAGAGAGAGAGAGAGCGAGAGAGAGCGAGAGAGAGGGGGAGAGAGAAAGAGAGGGGGGAGAGAGAGTGAGAGGTGGTGCTGCGATTTCTCTCCGCCGAGACTTCAAGCATCGTGCGTTAAGCGTATCATGCGTGCGGTGCGTCGGTATTGTGTCCGGTGTCACGCGTCACGTGGTTTTTACTGAAAACAAAATAAATAAAAATAAAGGGTTGTGGAATATTAATATTTTTTTCATTCTACTCGTGAGAAGATTAATGAGATGGTGTGCGGATTGAAAAGCGGGGAAAAGCGGAGAAGATATTGAAACAAAAAACGTACGGGATTTTTTTACGTAAATGACTGTTTTTTTGTTTTGTTTTTTGGTGTGCGAGTTGAGAAATTTTGACGATAGTTTGATGATCGTGACTGAGGCGATGGGGACAAGTTAGGCGTCGAGTTGTCAATTGGAGAGCTGATCGTCAATTATGCCTTTTTCGTAATTCGTTCGATTTCTGTTAATGTTTTGCACAACTTGAAAGAATTTTTTTTTAAACTTTTTTTTGCATTCGTTTTGGATATTGGGTTGTCGTAAGTTTACTGGGATAGAGATTGTTCCGCATATCGTGGACGTTTTTACATAAGGTGCAAAAACGTACACCTCATGTACATTTTTAAAAATATACTCGGCGGTAGAAAATTTTTCAATAGATTTTTTTTTCAGAGTTTCAACATGCAGTAAAACAGTAATTGTGCACTAATTTTTTGTAACGACACGTTAATAATAATTCGATCGTGTCTATCATAGTATTGTCTGACCGATCAATGCCGCGACTACTAATTTTTTTCTGCTACAAAATAACCAGCGGCCTTTCGTAAAACATCGTAAAACTGGATAATAAAATGTTACTTTCATTCTATTTTATCGTCGCTAAATAAAAGTTCAGTCCCGAGTCGAGAACGCGTTTTTTATATGATTTTATATTATGTGTCACGATTAAAATACGAAATTCCCCGCCGCCCTTGCTGACACTGCTCGTGCTGCTGCTGCACAGCTGGTATATGTAACCCGGAAATTGTTCGGTCGATAAAAGTTCGCGGTCGCCCTCCTGGAGTCTGTCGCGCCACCCCGCAGGGTTCACGATATATCAACTTTTTATCATCTCGTTTTTCCCCCCATTTCATGTCTTAGTAGCGTCAGGAAATTTGGCGCTGCAGAAAATCGCGGAATCAATTTTAATCAATCTTTTTTTCTGTATTTGAGTTTTATAAAATTTGAGAAATTTTCATCACTCCATCATCGAAACCTCGAATAATCAATTTTTTTAATTGAAAAAAGCTTGCACAATGTAATCATCGAAGAACGCGAATTTCATCAATCGCCATCAATTCTATTGGTATTGATGTTGCATCAATTGTCGGTTTCATTTTAATGGACGACGTCCTATCAATTTCCGATCTCATTGTCCAGAAGCGTTTGTAACGTGACAAAACACATTCGCTTTTATTCTCCCGCTGGTTTCCGGCTTTTGTAACTACTTCCCTTCATACAGTAGATCTGATAAACTACCGTCCCTTTTTATAGGGGATGTTCGGTATAGCAATTTCATCGTAAATCAATGCAAGCGATATCAACGTCGATGTAATTTACATAGGTAATTTAAAAAATACACAAACGCGCCGTCGTTATTCCTATATGAGTTTCATGCATGCTAAAAAGGTAAGAACGCAAATTCTTCCATTTTTCCATTTTTCCATTTAGAACTGAAAATTACACTCGTCAACAATTCATGGAAAAGAAATGTCTGTACATTTAACGAGTATTCTTATCCACAAAAGTCCACAATATTTTCCTTCTTAATTACAATTTTTTTTTGTCAAAGAAACTTTTTTGTACCAATGAAAAAATTTAATGGAAAAATGGTGAGCTGCAGACGTTGGTTAAATGAAGCTTTTTACCCGGTGGTCGGAAAACTCCTATTTTCCAACGCGTAATTTTTAATTCCTTACAGAAAACCGTATTTTCATAAATTATATTATGATGCATAAAATCTGCAAGATATTCGACGTGCTCCATGACACACTTGACACGACGCACTGTGCCCGTATAGCCGTTCCAGCCGGGCAACAGCCGCGAGCTTGACACCAGTTAATTGAGTATCACACGCGATGCGATCGATGACCAATAAAATTTATCGTCTACTCGCGAACCTTGACATTTGTCTCTGTCATCGAGAGAAAACTAATTTATGATTTGGCTGATTATCTTCGTAATGAAATTGTGAAAATTTTCAACAAATTAGAGAATTTCATCAATTCGTAATGCTCGTCGCGCGAACCTTTTTATAGAGCAAACACCCACGGAGGCTCTCAATATAATTTTTTTTTTTTCAAAATTATTACACCGATGGTGATGAGATAGTTAAATTATAAAATAAGTTCTGTCCCCGTGAACTACGACATTTAATTCTCGAAGCGTATGTGCCACACGTGGGAACATGCAAATAGCAGCTAATTCGTGCTTTCCGACTCACGAGTTTTTTTTTATTTCGTGCTTATATTCATCGAGCTTCCGCAACACGCGAGCCGGTATTGTCCGACCGCGTCACGTACACGATACCACGAAACTTTGCGTTTGACACTTCATTATTATTTTCTTGCAGATTAATTTTTTACCGCGAAACAATAGCAAAGCTTGTTAATTCTTATTTGCAATCTGGATAAAAGGATTAACGAAGTAGCGGGTGTAACTCCGTGTATTCCGTAAAATTGTATGTGAAAACATCATAAAATTGTATGTAAAACATTAGGCTTAGGGTCGGACGCGAATCTGTCCTCGCATCGTGTTGCTTGATGTCCCCCCCCCCCCAGGCCCTAATTTGCGAAGTCACTTACGAACCTCCATATCAGGCCCCGATTATTCTATCATGGTAAAAATGTTAGGGGACAGAGCCCTAAAAAGGCTCTTTCAGAACCTTGTCAAGCCTCAATTCAGCGCTCTAAAATATCTATCGGAGTAAGAAGAAGAGGGACTTATCCGTCTAGAAAGGTCCGTACCTGGCCCAGATGTTTCTAAATCGCCGTAGGATCATTACCAGGTCCTGACTATTACGTCACCCCTCCGTAGGCCACTTGCTCACGAATATGACGTTCATTTTGCTCCAAACCCAATATTTTCGATTTCAATCCCAAAAATTCGATTTTAACTGTTTTCAGTGGATAAAATCGAAGCTACAAATGTGTTACTGCACTTACGCACAAAAAGACCAGCAGAGTCATGTTCAGCGCGCAAAAATACGTCGGAATACGTCGCAGTTAATTTTATAAACGAAAAAAAACACTTCATACCAACAAAAAAATATTTCATTAAAAATTCCAAGCTACCCCCGTCGATTTCATTTTTGGCGTTTTTCAACGTCCTCGAACGGCACGATAAAACGATTCTAAAACTCCGCACAAGGCCCTATCTTGTGTATTTTTTCCCGTAGAACACGATGGGCACCTCGGATTTTTCCCAGCTCCATTGGGAGCCGGGATATCGACGTTTGAAAATCACGAAAATCGACGTTTTTCCAAAAGTGGCTCAAAAATGGAAAAATCGTTGTTTCATCAATTTTTTTTTGTTTCAAGGCTATATTCCACGTATTTTTTTGCGCTGATCACGAATATAACAATTATTTTACTCCCATCCCAATATTTTCCATTTAAATCCCAAAAATGCGGTTTTTCGTGTATAAAATCGAGATTTTCAATGGCTCACTGTACTTTAGGCCCAAAAAGGCCAGCGGATTCGTGTTCAGCAGGAAAAAATACGTCGAAATACGTCGCAGATAATTTTAAAGGAGCCTTCTTATCTGACCCCCGTTAGTCAAAGCCCTTCTACGAGTCTCGTTACCAGGCCCTGATTATTCTAAATCGCAAAGGGGTCGTAGCGCTTTTTGAAGATACTTTTGAACCCCTGGTGAAGATCGTTATACATAAAAATAAAATAAAAAAATCAGATGTCGTTACGAAAATTTCGGTGACCGAAAGTCACCGCACTTCCCGTACTTTAAGCACATAAAAGAACAATCGAAGTTCCCTTTACATTAATGCTTTCGCAGTCGTGGATGTGCGACCGACCTCGTTGAGGCCGCGTTCCTCGGTGCTCCTCGTCGGCGTAATACCATTGTTAATTGCTTTTGAAAATCAGGCCGATCCTTCCGTTCACCGGCAGGACTGCGTCCCCTGTACCAACACCTTTGGCCGACATGCTCGAACGCTTGTTCCTACTTTATAATACTTCACGTCAGTTTTTTTTTTCTTCTTCATTTTTCTCTTCGGAAGCGCACCTATCACATTTCTCCGTCTATTCAGACGAGTGAGGAAATGGGGTCAGAGTTCACGAATGAGCTGCCGCGACACTCCCGACGCTTTTTCAATCAATCCCCGACGAGTAATTGGCGTTTCGGAAATGAAGAGATCGGAGGACTAAGAGAGCAGGCGTCCTTTTTTTTTGTATATATTCACTTTTTTTGTTGTTTTTTTTTTTCACGTTCTTTTATTTTTCATACAGATTGAAGTGTCACCGTCAGCCGTATCGGCTGAGAGCCGGAGAAATCGATCGGAAGTGTTGTTAACCGTGTGTCTGTGACGATACTAGCGCGCCTCCCAGGATGGCCGGAAATACCGTAGAGTCGATAAATTCGTGTCCACGCCAACTGATGCTCGTTTCAATGATATCGAACGGAATATATCTTCATATCGAATCTTCTGTACGTGTCTATATTATATAGCTTAGATTTGGCCATCTCCGCTTCTGGCTGGATATCGCGACCCGGATGTTATATAATCTGAATATGAACGCGTTTCAAAAGTAGAAGCAACAATTTTGCAAAAAATCTCGATCGAGGTTTTTTTACCAGACAGTTCTATTTTTTTCTTTTTTTGACATTTAAATTTTTTCGCTACTCAAATTTACGAAAAAGCGGAATACATATCATGTGAGAATTCACATTTTTGACGCTGAATGGACGGAAAAAAATGATATTGACACGAAATATTTGTTGATTTTGCCAGTGAGGTCGAGGAATGGGAGTCGCTGGAATGACTAAATATTGATATTACGCTCTTTACAGATATTATGTAATCGGAATATGAACGCGTTTCAAAAGAAAAAAACAATTTATTGAAAAATCTCGATCGAATTTTTTTATACCAGACAGTTTTATTTTTTTTCTTTTTACATTTTAATTTTTCGCGCTGAATCAACGGAAATAAAAAATATCATCGACATAAAACATTTATTCATGTTGCAAGTGAGATCGTGGAATGAGTAAATATTGAAATCACGTTGCAATTTGTATCAATGATATCGAACCAAATATATTTTCGGATCGAATCTTCTACACATGTTTATATTATATAGCACAGATTTGGCCATCTCCTCTTTTGGCTGGACCCCGCGACAATTGCATAATCTAAATACAAACGCGTTTCAAACGTAAAAAAAGAAAACAATGTATCGAAAAGTGTCGACCCAAATTTTGTATACCAGCCAATTTTTATATTTTTTACAATCTTTCGTTACTCAAAATTTACGCAAAAGCAAAATCGATACTCCAAGACAGTTTGTATCCTTGAAAAAAAAAGTGGTCACGCACCGATATCGGATGCCATTTTTTTTTGTTTTATGATTCAATCCGTTTGCCACAACAAACCAATCTGAGAATTAGGAAGCCAATTATGGGATCACCAGTAAATGAACCAAGCGTGCCGAACGTCCGAAAATGTGCTTACGGGTGAACGCGCCCCACGTTTTGTACGGGAGGGTGAAATCCTGTAGGGCGCAGAGGTTTATTTAACCCCACAAAGGGAAAACATTTAGGGTCCGAAGGATACGGTCGCATCGTTGCGGCCGGAAGTCATTGGTTACGGCACGCTCGAAGGCTTCGGAGGAATCCTCTTATTTCACCGTCTCTCATTATACTCCTTCGTCTGCTTTTCGGGTCTTCCCTCGCTCTATATATTAGAGCACTTTTCCTCCTGTCTTCATTCATTGCCGCCGTTCGTTCGTTGCAGTTAGCCGTCCCTATTCACTTCCGGTAATGGGCGAAGAAAGCTCGAACGGAGGGATCGGGGAGGGACAGAGCCGGTTAGGGCGAAATGGCGATAATACAAAATGACCGAGTCGAATAGAAGGATTCTGCCAACTGAACC
Organism: Ichneumoninae sp. B BG-2022a; assembly: GCA_030522725.1. Taxonomy (NCBI): domain Eukaryota; kingdom Metazoa; phylum Arthropoda; class Insecta; order Hymenoptera; family Ichneumonidae; species Ichneumoninae sp. B BG-2022a. The sequence goes on along the minus strand of JAPYZD010000937.1, from coordinate 1,763 downwards.
AGAGAGACGGCGCCGTTAATTGTTCCTAATTGAACGTCCCGGCCTCCAGCTGCGATGAATAAAGCTTCGAAGGATCAGCGCGGACCAATTATTAACTCTGTAGATATATATACATATACATATGTATATGTATATGTACTAGGGCTTCTGATGGGTCGCGCGGCCCGCACGCCCGGGTCGAGAATCTCCAAAAGACTCGAAATCATCAAAGCCTGGACAGGAGCCCAAAGGGACTTAGAATAATCAGGACCGTCCTACCTCAAATTCTGCCCTCCCCCCCCCCCCCAGGGAACTCAGAATATTCCAGCCTTGAGTGAGGGAAAGGAAGGGGTAAGCTTTCCGGAAAACCGCGTCGACCTGCGGCTGACCGGAACCAGGGCACTCCATTCAGCTCATTGGATTAGCTAATTGACAACTCGATGGTAACAGAACCCAAGTTGCGCCTCTCGATCGCCGCGTTATTGGTAGTGAGTTGCCTTTTATTTACCGATGATCATCACCGAACAACAATCCGCCAGGTCGCAGATCTTCATACACCTTCGAACTCCCGTCGATCCCGCAATCGCGCTTCAAGCCCGGCGAAAGTTGATCACCAAGCCTCGTCGTCGAACGCGTCGGCTGCGTCGAGGAACCGCTTTCCGGTAGCTCGAACGATCGAGCGGACGACAACGATCGGTCAAATGGCATCGATAAAACCGCAGACAATACGGTCCCTGAGGAGCATCAACGACGCGTCGAGTGGTTCGAGGACTCTTTCGAGATTTCGGGATTTCGCATGATCGAAGGGATCAACAACGACGGCGAAGAGGACGACGACGACCGCGGGGGTTGCGCCCCGTGCACTGGCACTCGTCGAAAAAATGCTGAACGTAATGGCGGCGGTGACGACGAGCTTGCCGGTAAGAGTCGTTGATCCATCGGGTGTCGTGGTTTCCGGCGGTGGTTCGACGTCGACGACCACCACGACGATAACCTCGAATTCTAGTGGCGTGATAAGCGTGAACGCAACGACCGCCGTACCTTCCGGTAACCCGACGGTCGCCAATGTGCCGGACAATGTCAACGTCTTCGTAGCCGTTGTCAAGGGCATCGTAATGGGAAGCATCATAACCACCGCCGTCCTCGGCAACATACTCGTCATAGCGAGCGTCAGGAAACATCGTAAGTTGAGGGTCGTGACGAATTGTTACGTCGTCAGCCTCGCCGCCGCCGATCTTCTCGTCGCCACTTGCGCGATGACGTTCAACGCCTCCGTCGAACTGTCCGGTCGTTGGCTCTTCGGAAGATTCATGTGCGACGTGTGGAACTCCCTCGACGTCTACTTCTGCACCGCTTCCATATTGCATCTTTGCTGCATAAGCGTCGATAGATACTACGCTATAATCAGCCCACTCGAGTACACGGTCATAATGAAACAGAGCACGGTCGGGTGCCTCCTCGGATCGGCGTGGGCACTACCGGCCCTCATCAGCTTCATGCCTATATTCATGGGATGGTACACCACTGACGAACATCTGTTGGACATGGAGGAACATCCTGACGTGAGTGTTTTGTTCATAATGGAAGCCTTTTTTATGTTGGCATTTTTTTTAATTAAGGAGGGAGTCTCGCTGCGCTCTGACTTCGCATAAGTTCGACAACGATAAGAGAAAATTGCATCTGACAAAAATCATGTATACTAAAGGTACTGAGAAGATTCATTTTGCATAATAATAATTGCAAAATGTTATTAACAAATTCATCAAAAAGTTAATTGGTTAACA
>JAPYZD010000936.1:0-41574 GCA_030522725.1 Ichneumoninae sp. B BG-2022a | reverse complement strand
ATCAAAGAATCAAAGAATCAAAGAATCAAAGAATCAAAGAATCAAAGAATCAAAGAATCAAAGAATCAAAGAATCAAAGAATCAAAGAATCAAAGAATCGGAGAATCAAAGAATCGGAGAATCGGAGAATCGGAGAATCGGAGAATCGGAGAATCAAAGAATCAAACAAAGCATGGTATCCTTATAAAAAATTGCTTTTAACAGCACAATTCCTTGTATTCCTCCATCCCGACCACGAATCCAAAATCCGCATCGACTTAATACTTAACTCCCACATTTCTAATTCCAACCTGAACTCAACCATCGTGCAACAGCCAATGACCCTTATAAAGCAACACCAATATCCTCGACATCTAAAAACCCATCCCCCATAACAAACAATTATTTACCTACGATCACACCCATACGTCCTCACAGATCACACCCCATCTCTTCGCCCACCAACATCCAACATTCGAACCACCGTCTCACGCGTGCCGGCTTTTTCCACTTACTCCACAAAAAGCAACTTCCACCCGATCTCCCATGCGCGCCTCCTCGTGCACAACGCACAACAATCCCAGAGACATTTTTCGTTCCTTCGACGCAGTTCCGCCCCCCCCCTCCCCGCCCCAGCGACGCGCACGCGAATCCGTAGCGACGGAACGTGCGGCGAACGGCGTTAGGGGTTGCTTCGGGACTACGCAGCCCGCTGCGCGAGGCTCCTCGTCGCAAGACCGAAAGGGGTACCAGAGGGTGCAGCGAGAGGGGGGGGGGCGGCGCGGGGTGGGGGGGGCGCGGGAGGGAACAAAACGAAATAGTATGAGTGAGGCCCCATATTCGTGCATTGTGGCACGTTCCATCGCGTTCTCAACTGAACTGAACTCGACTCAACAGTGGAGACACAATGGCCTGGTATGAATAAGTATAACAGACAGACACCGGTACAGACAGACACAGGTAGCTCAGGCCGTAGTATGTGAATGAGGAACCCATTTGATAACACGCCTCCACAGCCACCCAGGTCCATTGTGTCGCTTCCTATTCAGCTGCTCCCCCCCTTCTCTCCCCGCCCCCCCCCCCCCCCCCCCCCCCCCCCCCATGGCTCGCTCGGCACCCTCAAACTCCCCCCCCACTCCTCCCCCTCCAACCCCCGGCCCCCTTTTCGCCGGTCCATCCACCCGTCGTTCTTTCGTCCAAACCACCCTCAACCCCCCCCCCCACCTCTTCTCCCCCCTCCCTCCTTGCCGCTACCCCTCTGGCGCGGGGCAACCTCGCTTCTTCGTCGATATCAATGCGAAAATCTCGTCGTACCACGTCGAATTCACGCATTCATCGTATCGAAGAAATTCCCTTTTCTTGTATCTTGCTTCGACAATATTTGTATTGGAATTCATTCGCGCTTGGCTGAATTATTGGGTTGGTGGGGGGGGGGGGGGGGGGGGGGGGGGGGGGGTGGGGGGGGGGGGGGGGGGGGGGGGGCGGAAAAACGTGATGGAAGATTTCTTTTTCCAAGTCGTATGTTGAACGTGTTGTACAAAAAGGATGCACGGATAAATGGTGTCCCAAGTCTTGAGTAAATTGAGCAGCGCGTTGTCTGCAACTGAGCTCTTTGTCGGCGTCTATGCCGCATTTTATACTCGGTGTATTTCTTAGCTGTTCCTTCGTGAAGTACCATTTTTCGTCAGCCTCCATTTTTTAATCGTCACCGGTGCATAATACACGCGGAAAATGTAGCAGGAGGGTGAGTCCCAATATTGGCTGCAAGAGTTCGCAGCTGCGCTTGTAGTTTCTCTGCGGATCGTTCGAAAAGAATTTCAACGGGTAACATCGGTAACATACAGGTGACCGAAATGCAAATGAATTTGGGTGACATACAAGAGGTGCTTTCGATTTGGCGTCATAATGATGGTGCGCATGCGCACGGTCGTTTTCTGGTATGAATTCTCACGAAAAAACGACCGTACGCATGCGCACAGCTGTTTTTTGGCAATTCCCAGGTAGCACAAAAAAATTAGTTATCGGAAAGTGATCTAAATGGGTTACATATGTCCGTCTGGACGGTATCCGAAAGTTACCTCCCATCCAAAAAGTTAACTTTTGGACATAGGATAGCTTACAGTTACCATCCGAACGGACATATGTAACCGATTTAGATCACTTTCTGATAACTAATTTTTTTGTGCTACCTTGGAAGAATTCGTACCAGAAAACGACCGTGCGCATGCGCACAATCATTATAACGGCAAATCGAAAGCGCCTAAGGTCTGTTCGTTACGAGAGTTGATCGGGAGTGGAGCGCAAGCAGAGCGTTCGTTTATCCGGAAGTAATACTGCGCCCCCTAGTGCTTTAGGTTTCTATACAGGAGTCGAATGCACCGAGGTTTCTATTTTTTTCTATGCTCCTAACCCCTAATGAAAGTTCCTGGAAAAAGGCTAGAGTCGACAGAGCCCAAACGCGTGTTCGTTTGTTTAAACTGGAGTCGAAATGATCTCGACCGCGTGTTCGTTTATAAAGTAACTCAACTCAGCTAGAGTTGTCCCGTGAGGAGTTTCCGGTTCCGAGCGCTCTAGAACATTCTGTAACTACTCTAGAAGCGCTCAGAGTAAAAGTTTACTCTAGAAACAAACAGACCTAATGAGAAGAAGCACGGAAAGAGAAAAGGAGATAAACGGGCGCAATCAATGAATCATGTACTGTAATATATAGCGCAATATAGTGTGGTTTATTAATTTCAGAAAGACACTTTATTAAATCACAATGCGGTAAAGTGTATTGGGTACGCGTGAATCATATGAATCACCCTGATAGACAAGCGCAAAGAAAAGTAGCAGTTGACGCTTGTCTATCCGGGCATATGCATCAGCACGTAAGTGGGGATTACGATAAACTCTGTGGTCTGGGACGATGCTGTGACAGCACCACCGCATTCGGCTTTCGGCACGTGAACGCCACGGAGAGAAAGTGAACGGTGAATGTGTTTGTCCAATGCCACATGTTGCATGGAAACGTCAGACTTTTAGGCGATCGAGGCAATTTGAATTTTTAATCTTCGGTACTCCTGTTATTCTCTGATTTGAAAATAATAAACCTGCATTTAAGTTTTCTACACTTTTAGGTTAAGCCCTGTGCGCGAGTGATTTTTGTTATTGCTTTCGAATTCGGAACTTTGAATTTTGTTTATCGAAGTGAACAAATATGATTGTCGACGTGAACACCGAGCTTCGAAAGCTGCGTCCCGCGGAACTCTACAATCTTGGATTAATACTCAATCCTTCGGACAATTGGAAAAAACTCATGGCTTCGGTCACCAAAGAGGGAACTGACGATGTTCCCAAATTTTCTGGCGAATACATAGCGTTAGTATCTCGAGTATAGCTTTACGATAATTCGTTGATAAATTGGTTTTATTCGGCCACAGCAGTTGCGTTGTGTATTTGTAGCCGCGCGTGACGCGGAACCGTTATGCAAGTATATCTTAGGATCCTTATCCTAGGATCCTAAGATATACTAACTATTAGTGCAGTTATAATAAATATAATTTTCAAGATCTTCTACAGCACCAAGGAGCTACTTTATATCCCTATCAATGCTCTATATTCCTAACAAAAGGTGTTCATTTACGTGTTTTTTAAATCTTTTTGTTGCCATATTCTCCTAACATTTTCTGGTAAAGCATGTAAAACATTTTATGATAAGATAAATTTACATTGTTATATTTTCGAGGTAAAAGACATTGAGAAAAAATGTAAATCCTCTGCTGGTTTTGCAGATTTGAAAACTGAGAAAAGCTTGTAAATCTTTTATTTTTCAAACTATACAATACATTGGCGATCAATTTTTTACACAGAATCGTGGAACAAGCAGCTCGTCAGGAGCGAAAACTCGCAGCAGCGATATTCCTCGAAGAGTGGGGAACCATGGGAAGGAAGAGACCCAGCGTCGGTCTTCTTCTTAATCTTTTGATGAAGGCCGAACTTTTCCGGGCTGCGGACTATCTGGCGCAGGATGTATTGAAAAGTAGGTCCTACGATCTGTTGAAGAATCGTATAATTGTTTATAGAATCAAACGTAGAACAGCCGATATTTCGAAATTTAATAATTGCAAAAATGAAAGTAACAGTAAACGAGTTATTTGCAATATTTATGCTCAGCAAATTGTCAAGTCTAATAACTGTTTCATCAAGTGATAATTCATTCGAATACTCATTTATTCAAAAATTCACTTTCAGATATTAGGAAATTCATTCTCTGCATTTGAAATGAACATAATTTAGATTCGAGTGTCATAGAAAGCTAATATTTCCAAGATTGGAAACACCGAACCACTGATATTTGTACTAGCTAATATACCTGAGAGGAATGTGTCGAAAATACAAATGTTAAATGACTAACACTTAGATACGCATCAATTGTACGGGACGAAAAATCAAATGTCGTCATGGCAAATAGAAAAACGCAAAAATTGCACAAACTTTGGAAAACTATATATATATATATATATTTTTCTGATCCTTTGCAGTTTTCGTTGTTCACCTTTGTGGGCTCTCACTTTGATGCAGTTGAAATAGTAAACTTTCTCCTCCAATTTTGTCCGATCTAGTATTCATCTTTGTTCCAAAATTATTGAAGCATTATTGGGCCTCATACAAATGTTCGTCGGTTCTGAAATTCGAGATTGAGAACCATCAAAATTTAGGTCATTCATAATGTTTACGCTTACCCGACTAATTAGTTTTTCTTCATACAGTCGAGACTCCACAGAGGCCTACTTTCGGTCCAGCAGCGCCGGTCGACGTTGACTCGATAGCGGAGTTGCTTCAACAACGAAATCTGAACGACGAGTCTGTGTCGAGCGATTCAAATTTCTGTCAGCGCACCACATCGGAAATTCCATTGAGCCAAATCAACTATCCCATGTGTGTATTCGACAGCGAACCCATCACCGACGACAACAATTTAGCTGTAAACGACAACGATGTCGGCGTTTTCGAGATGCAGTACGCAGAATCAAGATCCAATCAGGTTCTCGATCACGCAAGAGTTTACAGAAGTCCCGAGTCGTCGGACGATTTCGAGAAAAGAATGATAAATCAAAAAAATACCGTTACTTCCGAATCGTCCAACATCGCGAAAATCTCGGACTTGATGAAGTTCAGCGCAAGCGGTCAATTCGGACAAATTAATCGTAACGGAAGCGACGAAGGATATTCGCGGTCGGACTTGATAAAGTTTGTCTCGGAGACAGGACACTCAAACGAGAACGTCGAATTGCACGAGGCAATTTTCCCGGATTTGAATGTTTTATACCCAGCCGCGTCGACGAAAAGTGGCCAAGGTTCGCCGGCCAATGACGAAGGTCACGTGAAGGGGGGCTCTGATTGTCCGGATGTGAAGACGGACGACCTTAAGGTCTTGAACAACAGAGAGATGTCTTCCACGGAATTGCCAGCGTGTCTTGGAAATTTCGGGGCCTCCAAAGAATTGCCGACCAACATCGGTAGCACGCACCTTGGAGCAAATGCTTCATACTTTCATCGGGAGTTAAGATCGACCGAACTTCCGCTCTGCATTAACGACAGAACTGGATTTAACTCCAGCGAATCAAATATTACTGATAATAACGAAACAGTCAATTCTGAATATTCTTCACGGCAAAATTCCGCGATCGTTTCTGCGCAATCTTTGGACAGTGAAACGTCGAAATCTGGCGAGGTTTCTGTCAAAAATGAAAGCATGAAAAGATCTGTCTCTGAAACGGAACTTCCCTGCTTCGTTGTCGAAGCTGGCATGCGGAAACGGAACGAACGAAACGACGAGGCAGCAGTGGGAAACAACGAGGCGAATAATGTGCTGAATTCTCGGGAATTTCCTGTCACGGTTCTGGAGTTTAACAAACGGTGATAAGATTCGTTGGCCTCTATTTTAGCTTGCTAGTCACTAGGAAAAACGTTGTTCCACACTATCTGTGGAAGATAAGTATTATCAGAATTGTTGGGGTTGGTTTTTCAGGATTGCTTAATTAGTTATCGGTTTGTCAAAAAGTTTTATCGCATTCTTTGATTTATCTTTAACTACGTGGGTAATGATTTCTTTTATGTGATGATTTCTATACATGCGGTGAATGTAGCAGAAACAGGAATACCCATGAGCATCTGAATGATGAAAGTACAAAATCTCTGTAGTGGATTTCCCGAAATAATTTTCTGAAGCATGAGTAAAGAATTGTTAAAAATCTATCAAGGATCGTTAAGCATTAATGACTTCAAAATTCCCTGTTTTCCGGGTTTCTCAGGCAGTTTTCACAAATATTCCTGAGAGAAAACCATCATTCATAGAACACTGAATTTTGCCGGACATTTGTTTTTATTAGTAAAAGCCCAGAAAACTGACGTCCTGGTGAGAAAATGTAACATGTATGGTAAAAAAAAACTTTGAAGATTCGAGAACATGAGAATAAAATTTTTGTTGAACGTATCATAAACTCAAAAGTTAAATGCACACAGAATAATATTATTAATAAAGTAAAAAATTATAAGGTGGCCGTCGTTTTTGTTTTCACGTATTCGCACTTGCTCTTAGTTTTAAGTGGGAACTTTTTTTTCTAAATATGTATTGCGATATTGTATTTTCTCTAATGAATTATTTTTGTAAAAGAACAGTTCAGTCAATTTTGAAAAAAAATCGATGAATTACGAAACACCCTGATTTTTCCTTGACAATTCCAGATCGGTAGGAATACCCGGAATTTGAAGATCAAAGATTTGACTACCAGATTTTTATTACGTTCCAGCAGGGTTTTTTTTGTTTTTTTTTTTCAAAGATTTTTTCACGACGTAAAAATAAGTAATGCCTAACCGCATCGCAACAATGATAACTCAGTTGATATTATGAATGAGATTCAAAAGTTTCAAATTTTTTTCGGATATCACGACGCCGAAGATGAGATATAGATTTTTTTTTCGTTATCTCAAAAATAACCCACTCTGCCACCTTCATCAATGAGGTGTTCACGTGCACCAAGTAGCGGGAGCCGCAAATTAGGATATACGAAACGGATAATAACATCCGAAACATTATTCTACGTGCATGCGTGATCAAGGTGTGACGAGGCACGTTTTTTTGGACGTAGTAATAGTAAATTGTACAATCAAATAACAATGTTCAACACTAAGCTGATTACGTGATCGAAATAATAATCAACGTTCGTATATGAAAGTAACAATAACAATGAAAAATAGGAATATTGGAATGGTCGTAGAGAGCATTTTTGCACACTTATGTCATAGTAGCCTCAGCGATACACAAATTGGAAATATTTGTTCGAATTATACCATTGTGCAGTTTTCGCGTGGTACACATATCGCATGGTATTTAGTAGCTGTTTGAGTACAATGAAACAATCGAAGTAGGTAAACGCGCACCGATATAAAAAAAAAATTATGTGCAAGCTTTGAAACACAGGTGACCGATAAAGGACTCTTTGTGTTTATCTACGGATACAGAGTACTTGAGATAATAGAGGCCCTTCAGTAGGATTCGCGGGACTTCGAAAGCGCGCGCAAGCCATTTTTTTTCTCTCATTTTTCACTTGACTAGCCTCGAATCACCGGATTAAGCCTTCGTGTATCCGCAAATTTCGTACTTTCAAATTGATATAAAATTCGTTTTTTTTTTTATCGCAAAGCGATCAATGCCTAATCAGTCGAGGATCCGTTTGTGCGAGAATAATATCAACGATTATCCATCGCTGCTGCCCTGTTTGATTGCGAAGTAGGCACTCTGTAGTTCTCTCAAGTTGTTCTCGAGAGTGGCAACCTCGTCGTACTTGCACTCGGCTCTCGCTTGCTTTATGTACGATCGAAGATTGCTCATCTGTTCGATTATCGGATCCATCGACGACGAGGGAAGCAAAGCTGCGGCGTTCGAGGGACCCCAACCGTCCGATTTTTCCATGACCGGCTGAAAAATTTTATCGGCTGTGCAACTAATTTACATCGTAACTTGCGGCCAATGTATTGAAGAAAATATCTGCTTGTTTAAAATCAAAGCTACGTAAAGTAAAAGAATGTTTCGTGGAAAATGCAACAACAATTACGAAAAAGTTTATGTGGTGTATAGAACCAAATTTAAAGTATAGCAAACAATCAGCAGGTTGTCGTGGCTCACGCCATCGCAAAAAGTGATTAACGTTTATTAACATTATTAGAAATCAATTTATATAAATTTATTCGAAATTTATTTATATTATCGTTTTTATTTTCCTAATTTGGTTTTAATGTAAATTAACCGTATCAAGTAAGTCCTCTTCATAAATTGTGTGAAAGTAATATGAACATTTGTTTAATCTTATATATAATTTGGAAAGTTTTTTGATTGTATGTCCCAATTTTCAAGAATCCAGGGGATCGCCTTAGGGGCGCCCAGACACTGAATATTCTCCCCTTAAGTTCCCCTACGGACCTCCCTCCCTGTCTCTTATAACCATTCCCTTACTATACTATTGTTTTATATTTTCGGATAGTTATACACAATAATGTGATGCACAAGAGCACTGTGCACTATCATTGCGTGCCAAAAACAACTACTTTCCCACCCAGAAATGTGTCACTTTCCGGTCCAGAAAACTCAATTTTCGATCGGAAGTGTGCTCACTCCGGAAATGTCATTTTCAGTCCGGAAGTCCCGTTATTTAACCAGAAGGCACGTCGTATTGGAAATACGCTACTTCCGGGAGAAAATACATTTTTCAACCCGTATGTGACATATTTCCAATGACACGCCCTGTCATCGAAAAATAATATTCTCAAACCGGAAGAGAGGTATTTCCGGTAAAAATCCGGAAATCTAAATTTTCGCTTTGCAAATTAACTAAAGATCCGGTTATGAGAGCGCGAAGTGTCCGAGCCACAACAATCTGCTGGTAATTTATATAAACGATATGAAAGTACAAGCCAATTAAAAAAAATAAATAGACAATGCGTGGCCCCGAGACATTTTTCATGACCCAGAGCCCTGCTGAGGTAGGCCAGACATTCGTACTTAAATACCTTGTATATTAGGTTGTAAAAAATTGTAAATTACGATAAGAATTTAGATATTCAATTAATCCTACCTCAGTGCTCTTCGCAGAAGAGCCACTCTGGGAGTTCCAATTATCAGTTTTTTGTTCCCTCCGTTTTTCCCGTTGCAACTCTTCCATCTCGAGTTGCCTTTCGTAAGCTATCCTCTCCTGAATTCGCCTCTCGCGTTTCTCAACGAGTTCCGCGTATTCTTCCTCCGTCGGTAGCGAAGGTATAGTAAGGACTTGTTCCTTGAGGAATATCATGGCTGTGGTTCGAATCATCTGGTACAGCCTCAGACTCGGTGGCCGCGGTCCGTTCGAAGGATTTTCTGCATCAACCGTGACCAGTGCGAGAATTCGTTTGCTCGTCAAATCCACATTTTCGCCCATCTTGGCTATTTTCATCCGCAGTATCTGTGCGTCCCGTAGGTCGTACGTCGTCTCACCCTCGCTGGTTAATGAAAAAAAAACGTTTTTATTTAGTCTAACGTCGTTGAAAAGAACTTTCGGGTAACACTTCGAATCTCTAGATCGTCTTGTGATCAGGCAAATTCTCAACTTTTATGATATTACGATCTCGACTAGGAGTCTCACTAAATTGGTATATAAAAATTGTTTTATGTACTTCGGGAAAGGTAACCCTTATGCTTCCAACATTTCTTCTTTTATATTACAATATCAATGTTTTTTTTATGAGGAGAAACTTTCTAATCTTTTCGCTTCCTCGCATAGCAAATTGCGCGAACTAAGGAACAACGGTGCGATATTGTATTTTCCAGATTGTTACGTTATTTTTTCCGTGTATGAAATTTATATTGTTATACTGTGCGATACTGATTATAATTGTAGAGGGGTTTCTTTTCGTAAAAAAAAGAATAATTACTTAATGAAATATGCGCATAGCGTTTTTTTTGGCTTTGTCCTAAAAGAAGCAGGGTTTTCGACATACCAGCGACCCGGCTTTTTCTCCATAAATAAAATCCAATCTACTGGACGATCGGATGGTCAATAACAGAACGGAGAAACATTATTTCTACCTCAGTGAGTCCCACATTTTGTTGTACATTGACATGTACCGAGTGGCCTCTTCCATGTGAACACGCATTTCATCGTAGTGCCTAGTCACGGCCGGTTTCACAAATTGTCGAGCTTTCAGTCTTTCCCTGGCATCCAGCAAATCCTTGCAGTGCACGCATAGACGAAAATTTTGTTCGCCACCTGACGGATCGTTCATCAACGATAAAACGCTGTTCAGACTACCGCTCGACGGCGAACGAGCGAGTTTTGTCAATCCAATTCCGGCTCGCACGAATCTACCCGTGAATTGGGACTCGTGAGCCGTCGGCGATATTGCCGAATCGTCTTGCGATACTGGGCTGGTCATTTTTCCTGAGAAATATAAAAAATATCAGTTTGGCCGATTAAAAATGTTACTTTTGCAATTTAGGTGGTTCGGTAACGAAGCGATCGAAAAGGCATTGCCCGTTGATAAATAAATAAATGAATAAATAAATAATTCGGGGTAAGTATTCGGGGGGTAAGTGTAAGTTGGATTGCGGTGACGATTTAATATTTATGGATCTATGTATTTATTGTTTGATTTTCTTATTAATTTTGATTTACAGTGACTCTAATATGAATATGTATAACGATGTTAGAGTGTAAGGAGAAATCCATTTAAGAAAAAAACTACAAATCAAACAATTTACGATTCTACTTTCATATTTTCTGCTATGTAATTATATATTGCGGATATATATTTGTATTTGTAAAAAGGTATACGTCCCCTAAAATAATAAATACAAATTGTCAACAGAATATCGACCAGTGTTGTTAAAAATGTGAATGAAACCGTGCTTCAATTATCATTATCATTATTATTATTATTAATTATTAATATTAGTCCATATCAGTTCATTGATACCGAATAATCGTCATTTCTAAATTGTTACCTCCAGGTAGAAGGATTAGTTCCATCAACAAGTAAATGAGTAAAAAAATTAATGAATAGTAAATAACTTACGGGCATCTACAAGAGACAGGAACATAGTACAATCATGGCACATGACTGCGCCGCACAGACGACAGTGATGCTTTCTTCTAGTGAGATGAAAACTTCTTGCACACGTCGGGCACAGTCTCACATCTTTGTCATCTATCCATGGAACTATAGCTTTTTCGTGTACTACGAGGACAAAGAAAAATCAAATAACATACAAGATTAAAAAAAAGATTTACTTCAGTACTACATCGATCAAATAATCTCATAAATATCATATTACCTTTTCTGTCGACCGGATCGACTGGCAAATTGTTCAACAATTTGTCCAGCCTAATCAATAATTTATTGGTCTCTGTTGAGTATCTTTCCAGTCTGGCATTTCGAATTTCTTTGAAATAATTCGTATGAGTCTGGATGGCCCCTGAAAAACGTAAGTGCGATAACTGACGTTAAAAATATTGAATTTTACCCAACACGGCGCATAATTGAAACGTCCCAAATTATTATTGCCGTACAATTTCAATAAATAATAACGCTCAACGACTTTGATAAATAACATAATTTGACAAATTATAAAAATTATTATTTGATTATTTCAACAAATAATATCCAACGATTTTAACAAGTATTATTCAATCATTCTAACAAATATCATACAATTTTTATAAATAATATTATTTGACAATTTTCACAAATAATATTATCCGACGTTTTTAACAAATCATATCACCCAATGAAGTGTACAAATAATATTGCCTGACGATTTTAACATATTTTTGTAGACCGAAGAGTCGCAAAGTTAATGCATATTGCATACCTATATCCTGCGGACCCCAATTGATCTCCGGACTGCGTCTTCGTTCGGCAACAGGGCGTTGTGCTTCAACAAAACTGTCCACCGTTTCGTCTTGCTTGAGAATCTTTTGCTTGGCTTTGCCGAACAAATCTGCAAGCGACATATTAACAATTACAGCGACAAGCATAAAGAATGACAGATTTTTTCGGTCAATGGTGTACCTAACCGTAAATCGTCCAAGGTCGAAAAATTAATTGGAACAGTGAAAAATTAGAAAACAGAACGAGATACGAAATTACCAACAATTTTGCGAATAAGCAAAATTTATGATACATTTTTAACGAAAAAAATTAACCATTTCATATTTTTTTCGTAAAACAATTAATGCTAATTGTCTTCGACTAAACTTTCCGGTGTCTCATCTTATTTGGGAATCTTTTGTTCAACCAAAGTGAACGAACAAATTTTTCAGCCACAGATTAAAGACCCGACCTAACGAGAATTTCTTGAATTTCAGAGCAAATGCTTAACCTCAAATCATTGAACGGCGAAAAGTTAGTGGGTACAAATAATGTAAAAAATTAGAAAAAAGAAACAAATTACGATAAATGACAAACACGGTATAACATAACCGATAAACTTTTAGAAGAAACAAAAATTTGTAACAAATGGTCGAAGAAAAAAAATGAACAAATTATTTTTATCGTAGAATTTTTTTTATTTTACTATGATTACCTTTGAGTGATTTCAATATTTCGGGATCATCGTTGTGGACATCCTCGAAGTGTTTTGTCAATTGACTCGGTGTTTTGAGGTCTGTCATGCAGATCGGGCAGAGAAAGCCTTCGAGAACTTCACCGCTGCCAGCCATGTTTACCTCTGATCAATTCCTCGTACTTTGTAATATCATCACACTTCACATACGATTTTCGGAGCAGTTTTAACAATCGCAGGTATGACAGCGCGATGTATTCCACGGAATTGATTGCGCACTCATCCGGGGCGTTGCTTTGATAGACGCGAAGTACCGTAGTCGGATTTCCGTGCTTTATCACACGGACAACTACTACGGAACGCAATCAGCTGATCGACACTGGATGCTGTCATCGGCGCGTGTCTCACAATTTTCGAGTAGGTAAGGCAGATTTCTCCTGCAGCTTCACCGAATGGATATGAATTATTTTAATAACTTTAAAAAAATGCTTATGTTTATGTTCATTGTACGTCTCTGCGGTTAATGTACGATTAACATCGATCGATGCGCGAAACGTTTCCTGGACTGGTCATTTTCGGTCGTACTTAAGTCATATGACGAAGGCTTGAACTTGTGACTGCAATTTGTAGATTCCAAGTGGACATGCAAAGTTCACTTACCCCCATATAATTATTTTTATAAAATCACAATTGTAAAAGAAAATCAATCACAAAAGAATCATTATAGTGTGTCCTAGTATAGATTCGCAATATTTCTATTATGAGAGTATGTAAAACTATCTGGTTTAAACAGTTGATCTCGTTATACCAGAAGAATCCCAAATTTATGTTGGTAGTACTTGAGAAAGTCAGTAAATATCAGACTCCGTAGAACAATGTAGTAAACAATATTTTATTGTCATATTTATTAAAGTACAGAATAGTTTACGATATACATTTTTCTTTCGTTTACAAGTTTGAAGTGAGCATCAATTAAAAATCCGATACATCAATGATCTTTTATAAACTTTTAGAATCTCGCTAACATCGAACAATTTCTGTTCCTCCGTGTGATATCTTGTTGCAAGTCTCTTGCGAGCTTGTTGCGTCGTAACAACACAAAAATGTTGACTAGTCTAATACGATGATCTCATGTTCTGCACACGATCGGTCTCGCTGCTGCGGTGCTTCCTTTAACTTCTTCTTCTCTACGATCAGTTGAATAATTGTCTTCACAGGATTCAAAAGTGCGTCCTCCAATGCCTGAATATCAATGCAATGCCCAGTTTTAGTTGAG
This sequence comes from Ichneumoninae sp. B BG-2022a, assembly GCA_030522725.1. NCBI lineage: Eukaryota > Metazoa > Arthropoda > Insecta > Hymenoptera > Ichneumonidae > Ichneumoninae sp. B BG-2022a. The sequence continues at coordinate 27,742 of JAPYZD010000936.1, read as the reverse complement.
ACGTTGCCATCTGCACGAGGCTCTGGTTTCACAATCTTTTTCTTCCAATCAATGATTATTCTATCGTAAACTTTCTTCTCCGATGCCATGTTGCACAAAGTCTCACTGGGGACGTCGATTTTCAATGTGGTTTTCAATTCTGCAGCGATTGAGGACCACACCGGATCGTTGATGAGGGCCAGTTTCTTGTTGAATAGAAGAATCTCGGATTTCCTCTTCAAAATCGCTGCTATGACAATTTCTCTGTCAACGATATTTATGCATGGGCCCGTTGTGAATGCAGGTAACGGATTTGGATTTTTCATTGAATTGCTGGCGTCAACCACTTTTGTGATTATACTTGTTTTATGTTTCCGTCTAAGGCTGTTCAAAGTAGATTTTTTGTTATAGGCACGGTGATAGAGAGTCGAAGGTTTGTATGCATAGCCCAAATCGGCGGCGAGCAACGACCAAACTGGGTCATTCTTTGGGGCGATTGTTTTCCCAAGAACGATAGCCGATTTCCTTTTTAAATACGCCTGCAACAGGATTTCCCGTTTGACTCTTTTTACTGGTGGCATCTCGAAGGGCGTCGAGTTTAATTAAAAACATTCTTCTTCTTCTTTTTCTTCTTCTTCTTCAAACAATTCAGTTGGACGCGTTGTACCGATAGAAGGCAATCCAACCTGAGGTGCTTTCAATTTACCTTTATAATGACAGTGCGCATGCGCGCCGTAGTTTTTTGGGGTGACAGACAGTTGACCGAATGCGAACTGTGAATCATGGCCAACCTCATCATATCGAAAGTCTCTAGCGTGGTTTAGGTCCGAAGTCTTTATAACTAAATATTATACGTATCCACGGTCGAATGAAATTTCCGTATAGAATGCCTGGTAGGTTTGCATATATTCTAGAAAAAAGATTAATGGTACAATCATTTTAGTGATAAATATCAACATCGCAATGGATACGCATCGAACTCATTATCTACGAACGCCTGAATTCGTATAAAAAAACGGCCGTGCGCATGCGCACTCATGTTGTAATACCGAAAAAGCGCCAAATCGAAAGCACCTTTGACCACATGTGGCATATCTGACCCGCACTACCAACGACTGCCTATAGAGGCGCGAAGATCGACCAATAGGCGCGACGCCTGAAGCCGTCCAATGGGAAGGCAAGCGCTCTCTCGCAGCTGTGGCATTGCCGTTGCCTAGAGTCCAAAGAAAAAACGTGTGATCGAGTACATCTTACGAAAATAATATAAAACCGTCTGGCACGCGCTGAGTACAAAGTGGTAAAAACCGAATGAGTGCACACGGTTCGCGGGAGAACGAATTTAAGGACTCCGGGACCAAGGACAGCCAAAGTTACAGCACGTGCTAGAGTCGCAGGTAAGGATCGAACTACCGGCGTCTCACTCCCTCGCCCTTACCTAAACAAAAGAAAGATCTAAGGCTCCTACAGGTAAAATAAGAAACCTTTTTAATAGAATATAGGCTGTCGATAGAGCAATTGCAAAATCGAAGAAAAATTAAAATCAAACGACTTAGTACCCGGCTCAATTCCGGAGATCGGCAGTGAGGAGACAATAGTCTCCGAGACCGTGTCTAAAGTAAATCCGTCGGTAAAACAGGTAAAGTATGTTAAACAAAAGCTATTTTTTTCCTTTTTTACCATGCCTTACCTGTTTTACCGACGGACCTAGACAATTTTTCAGTTCCGACTTAGCATTGTTAATATGATATTGACATAAACGCTTCGGTGTGCAGTCGAATTTTGATTGAAAACTTACAAGGAATTAAGAAAACCGAATAGTATAGTTTGCGAAAGTGCGTGAACGTAGTGTCGCGATTGACGTACAGGATGCTCTGCATCGTGCTCTACACTACATTTGTGCCACGTTCATCGGCTCTGATCACCCGTTGCAAGTCAATAGACTAAATCATCGCAGTTTACACTATGCGTGATTATCTTTTGAGTGAGCAACTTTCCGACGATTTTGGAATATTCGGAGAACTTCACAAAACCGGCATGCACGCCTTTTTAACGTATGCAAGATTAAAATTTTTTTATATATCCAACAGAACGGATGCCGTAAACATTTCGGCAGCCATGTTGGTTTCCGCGACAGTTTATAATATTCGATTTTCTTTATTTTTCTGATGATTTCGACTGAAAATCGAGTGCACGCTCGAATGGCTTATGTTATTAATACAATACAGTCCTGCAAGATTTGAAGCATACGCGTCGTATAGTAACGATGAATAGTGAAAACTAAGAAATCGCCTATTTTCGTCGGTAAAACAGGAAGGTCAGCAACCCCTTAAGGACGAAATGAATATGGACAATCATACCTGTCATGTTTTCACCGCGTTTTTCACATCTAACGACTTCGCTCCTGTGTATGTTGGTGATATGTCATCGATTTGCGTTCCCATCACGATCCGTGCGGCTGCATTATACATAGAAGAGAACCATGTTGAGTCTCAACCCTCTTATTTCTGCTAGGGCTCAAAACAACTTTCAGTTGAATTTGAAGTACTACCTCTATACTTGCGCACCATACCTAGGTAACAATTACAAAATAGCTTTAGCTCTTTCGTCATACCATTAAGTTTTTCCTTAATCAATTTGTGAAAAAAAATAATAATAACGTCGTATCATCTTCTCAAGAGGAAAATAATTCAGGCACTTGAATGTTACGGACTCTACGTGTATCGACTACCCACTCCGTCGGTTCTACCGCTCTCCTCACATCGAACGACTTCGCTCCTGTGCGTGTTGGTATGCTATTGATTTTCGTGACCCTCACGTTCCGTTCGGTTGCGTTTTATACAGCAAGGAACCATTGCACGCGCAACTTTTTCAACCCTCTCATTCAAAGCTACAGGGGAAAGTAACTTTCATTAGAATTGACTGATAGCAAAATATTTTTTCACAAAAATTGACGTTATCTCGAGTTCTCAACATTATTACAGTTCTTTGTAAGGCTCGCGAAGCAAAGATGAATACGTAATGAGTAATGGTGTATATGATAGACGGAGGCTCGCGAAGCAAAGATGAATACGTAATGAGTAATGGTGTATATGATAGACGGAGACTATACACCTTCGCATCGCTGTCAGTCAACTTTCACGTAGGGCAATTTGAACGTCCATTGAGGTGCGACGCTTTGACAGAATTCAATGAAAATTCATGTTGAGAAATTATCAAGGAAACGCAAAGAAAAAAAAACCGTGGAGTGTTACTTTTTTCCAGGAACAGCATTAACAGACCTAACACCATCCTTGATACTAGTCCAGTCACGATGGACTTGTTCCGACACCGTTACTACAGATTAGGTAAAACATTGATGACGCTTGTAGGACAGTGGCCGGATCAGAGCACGCGTACCCGACGCGGCCTTCCTGCAATTTTCCTTTTGATAATTATCTGTGAAATAGTACCTGAGATACTAGCGGTTGTGAAATATTGTAACAACTCGAAAATCGTCCTAGAGTGCATAATATCATTCCTTTACGCGACTGTTTGCGTAACGAAGTTAATGAGTTTTGTGTGGAACTCGCAGAAGGTCAGTCATGTTAAAAAAAATTACAAAACTATCAAATCATAATAATAAAGGTGAAGACGAAAAATCAATCGATACATATCACTGATGAAGATCTGTTCGATACGTACAGACATGCAAGTTGCTAAACCGCATTCGTACAGATTGGAAAGTGTGGGCTCGTGATAGAGAAGTTAACATTCTTCATAAATATGCTGAGCAAGGAGAAAATATTATTACAATGTACACAGGTTAATGAAGTATGGCAAGAATTTTAGGCTGCCTCGGGATATACACCAATGTTTATTTCCACTGTTTGGCACGACGGCTTACAACAGACTGCCGAAACGCGTTTGGCACGATACAAGTGTCTAGTCGACACCTGTATAGTGCTAACGCGCTCCACACTCATACACTCCCTATACGCATTTATACTTACACTACATATTTTTTCAAAAAAAAGCAATGCTTTACATAATTACCAATTTTGTGTACAGCCACGATCTATTCAGCGGCGTTCCTCTTTTTGGCCCAACCGGTCACACCAAAGATCATTGATGTTTTGCTGCGGAATGGTACCGAACTCGGAACATTTCCTCTACCCCTCGACTATTACCATCTTGACATGCAGAAATATTATTTTTACATTTATATGTATGCGGGTGTATGCGAATATATATGTGTGACGATCTTAGTAGCCAGTGACGTTATGTTAATCACTTACGTGCAACACGTTTGTGGTCTTTTAGTAGCGGTAGGGTGAGTCAATGAGTAATTTATTGTAAAAATTCGCATAATAGTTTTAATTGAAACATTCAGGTATAAATTGGAACGAATCGGGTCCAGTGACACATCAGGAAACGAAGGAGAGAGTTCATACCCGCTGGATAGAATGCACATTTCATATCTAGCATCGTGTATCGACAGACATAATGATGCTATTGAGTGAGATACTTTACAGAATGCATCGAGTAAAATTAATCAATGTTATCAATAAATCTACGGTCGTCAGATATGCCCGTCTCATCGAAGCAACTTACAAATGGAGTTTCTTTATCACCCTCGGACTCGGCATGATGATGATAATTGCAATAGGACTTGAGGTAAATGTCGTGACACATGATGAATAATCTTTTGAATTGTCAGATAAATTGCTTGTAATTTCAGATTCTTATGAAAATTAGCGATCCCAAAGCAACCATAAGATTCATAGCTTATGCATTCTGTGCAATATTGCACTTCTATATAGAGTGCTACATTTCCCAAATTATGTTCGATCACAGCATTGATATTCACTTTTATATGTGAGTAAACAGTAAAATCCTAATGACGTGGCCTCGTAAAAAATACTTTTCCGCGCAGATACAACAGTCAATGGTACAGACTGTCGCCTAAGGCTCAGAAATTAACGCAATTGATGATGGTGCGTTGTGGCGTACCTTGCAAACTAAGTGTTGGGTATTTTTTTATCATGTCCGTTAGAACTTTCGGGCAGGTAAGAACGATCGTTCTTTTGTTCAAACTGCATAAAAATAGTCTGTCGGCCTATAAATTGTCATCGAAATACAGTGAATAAGTCATTTAGCTTCATAAAATTTCAATTTTCAACTTTTTATATTCCAGACTATGAGGACATGTATATCTTACTTCATGATTGTACGTACGATGCAGATGTAAAAGCACAAGCCATTACATGTTATTTTTCTAACGAAATGGCGTGATCTCAATAATGAATACAAAACAATTACATGTAACGCGGCAATTTTTGCCCTTTATAAGTATTTGACCGTTCCAGTTTGCTCGTTGGCTCACAAGGCAATTCCATAGGGCCTATTCGATAAGACTGGATTATTTTTAGTTTTATTTGATTAAATATTTCATGTATCTCACGCCTCGGGTTATAGACTACGCTTCGCTGTACCAGAGACTCTCATCCCGAGGAATCACAGAGGACCGAGTCCCTTACCCCTGCTGTCTGAGTCGCTATCGAGGTGATGTTTGGAGTCAGCATCCCGCAAGATTTATGCAATGTCTTCATCCCGTCGGAAGTGCAAGTGCCGGCGTCCCGAGTTGCATAATTGTTAACATCGAAGTGGTCTCGATACAGTGGGGACTGAGTACCACTGTGAAATGGAATCACCTGTGTCTCACCCGCGCGGCTATCAGTGTTACGATGTCGTGACAGAGCATTGCCGAAATTCCGGAAGGGGTCGAAGACGGCCGAATATGAGATCGCGCGATTAGGCAGGGGTACGGACGCGTTAATGAGAGCGATAGAGGATCGATTTTCCGGGCACTTTCCGTTAGATTCACGAGCAAGCTGGTGGGGGGATCCCGTGACCAGCTCGGCAGAATATTGGCCTCAAATCGACAAACCAACAATTGACGCGCCAGTACTCGGTTAAACATGGGCCGCAAATCGAAAAACTAATACTTGACCGAAGATTGGGGTATTGATATCGATACGCAAACAATGATTCGCTGATCGGCCGTTTTCGTTCGATGAGCAAAACCTCCACTTAATGGGACGGAGCGAAGTTCACCGATGCGTAGACAGTTCGAAACTTAAAAGTTCTCGTGCAGGTAATAATACGCTGCGGTGCCTCTTCTGGATCGATGGTCAAACGATATTATTTTCTAAAAAACGTTTGTACCTTTGTTATGCGTATAAAGTTTTGAAAATAATAAAGCTCGCCGGTAATGCGTGGTCAGTGACCCGCAAGCTTTACACTATAACTATATACTGGCGTCTCTTGATAAGCGGTTAACATTTTTTTTAATCTCAACGCGTGGAGAGTTTGAAAGTTACAAGTTCTCGCACAGGTAATAAATATATTGCGGTGTGCCATCGTGGTGGTCGATCAAACGATGGTTTTGTTTTATAAATATAAGAAATGTATGTCTCCATTATGTATAAAAAGTTTTGAAAATATAACTTGCGAATAATATGCGACCAGTGATCCGCAAGCTTTCCGTTATGACTATATAAACGGTCTTAAATAAAGATTTTTTTCTCCATCGCTGCGTAGAGTGTTCGAAACTTAAAAGCTATCGATCAGGTAATATGATGATGCGGTGCGCTTTCAAGCTGGAAGATACCATTAAGGTATGAAAAAATATTTATACCTGCATTATGCATAGAAAGTTTTGAAAATAAAACGCGCCGGTACTGTGTGGTCAGGGACTGGACATTATCGAGCCAATCGTTGGTAAAACTTGTACAAAATTGTTGTACTTCGTGCGGGAATATTTTATGACAAATCTGTATCTCTATTTGTATCTGTGTGTGTAGATATTTTTGTATCGAATCCCATACAAAAATAGCGGAAAAATGTATGCAAAGTTGAGGTAGTCCTTGCGAATGGTGTTCACTTCGCATAAGTTTCGGAGAAATGAGAGGGAATTGCAAACACTTCGGGATGCTATAAAAATGTGAAAAAATCATATAAAATCAAGCATATTAAAGGTGCTGAAAAGATTGTAAAAGATGATAATTTTGTATAATAATAATTACAAAATATTGTTTATTACAAAATTGATGAAAAATAAAATTGTTCACTAAATCTCCCGGAAACCTAAGTTTTTTTAAATGATAATAAATGATGATTTTTTAAATGATAATTAAATCTGAATACGTATGAATTTTTTCAGATTTTTAAGTTCACTTTGAATTTTCTTCTTTTCATCATCTTAAAAAAGTTAGGTTTTCAGGAAATTTGTTGAACAATTAAATTTTTCATCAATTTGTTAATAACATTTTGGAATTATTATTATGGAAAATTAACCTTTTCAGCACCTTCAGTATGCTTAATTTTTTTCAGATTTTAATACCATCGAGAAGTGTTTGGAAGTCTCCCGCATTTCTCTGAAACTTATGTGAAGTGAACACCATATTCTCAAGGACTACCTTAACTGAGGGAACGAGACATGCTAAGAAAATTTGAGGGCTTTGCGAGTGGTCGAAAATAACTGTAAACTACCTTTTTAATGGTTGCGGTATATATTTTTTTGAATTTCAACAATCATTTTACACCTTGTTTGTAACGATTTGACTACGGTCGGGCAACAATTGTTCTATGTCGACTAATTTCACGGATTCGATGGTAGCTCGGACGATTGTTCATTCATCGTGAGCAACAGTGAGAAATATCCCATCGATGTTTTAAGCACCTGAAAAATAGTGTATGTCGCGAATCGAATTTTCTTTTACTGTCACGAGTACTCTGAGAAAGATGCTCACGTCGCCGAAGAGCTCCAGGGAAAAGGGCACAAATTGTCCAGCCCACATTTTCAGCGGATTGTTCGCTCGTTGCATCACAAGCATCAAATCTCTTGCATTTCCGTGTGACAAATTATACCATTGGCACGAATAACATGCCTGCCCGATCGCCTCGCTCTGCGTTCATCGATAAGCAAATGAACCACGATAATACCTAACACATTATAAGAAGAACTTCCAAAAAGAAGTGCCAAAACGGTGAATTCTTTCCAGATCGTCTAAACACGGTATTATCATTTTAACGACATGCACGTTTCATATTTTGCACTCACTTCTTGGATAAGCATCTCACCGATGTAGCAAGAGCCTAGCAGGTGAACGACTATGACGTTGCTGGATGCAATACAGAAAATGACTGCGGTCAATGGAAACTCTCCTGGTTGATGGTCCGTCACTGTCTTAAATATAATGTAGTCTTTGATGATAATCATCGCAAATTAATCACAGAAATGATGTTGTGAAATAGGCGACATGTGTTCACAGACAGATTTTTCATCAACATTCTTTCTATCTTTACATGCTTCGTTTTCCTAACGGAACTGAAGTGACCGTCAGCAGAGTTCGATGGACTAACGTAAAGTAAAGTAAATTATTGCCAATGTTAAAGTAAATTATTTCCAATGTTTTTAATACACTGAACATGCATTTTTTATCGCCGATGTATATGAAATTTACTGTACCATTTTCTGCATAAAAACTTCCCGTCCGGTACATTAAATTTCGTACGAATTTTTCAACATTGTTTGACTTGTGGTTACATAGGGATCGCTCGAGTTCATCAAAGCACAGTTGCATAAAGGTCAAAAGCTTGCACAAAGCGTACAATATTTATTTGATTAAAATAAATATTTTAACATAAACTAAATAAACGGTGGCGGTCAAATAAATATTTTTTCTAGGTGTAGTGTGACCGCGACTACAATGCAACTTCGAATCCGTGGTTGCATCAGTTCCGCTGGGGTTGCGAAAACGTAAGAATGACAATGCGATCGCAAAGCGTTATTAATAATGCCCACCACCATCAGACGGAAAAGTTGTAAGCCAAGATGAATTGTGTAATCTAGTAACAACACAAGGAGCATCCAGTTTACGGCGTCCTTGATCTCTGCGGCTAAGTGTGTGAGGGTATTGTGACGTTTCACTATAACCGCAAGATTTGAGCGAAAAGTTGTCGAGTCCACCAGCGTGTCATTATCAATGACCTTGGCTACGGCGTAGCGAAGAATAGTGATTTGACCACATAGGTGAAGGATCAGCCCGGCGACGAAACTGTCAGCGCTCGAGTAAGCTAAGGCTGCACCGACAGATCCTACAAGCTGTGCCACCCAGATGGAAGCGTAAGTCGATCGTTTGGATACATCAAAAGGAAAGTAACTCGGGGTGAATAGATGCTTGCCGAAGTCTGTACAGTTCGGTGTATCGAAATCGACATAGAATAGATGGATGGTCTGAAAAAGTGAATAATTACAAGTGGATAATATTGCACCGTGGAAAGATTTATGTTTCTTTTCGATCTGAAAAAATCTAATGTTGGACGAATTTTAATGGCGACGATTTTTCTATGAAGTCTTCTAGTGTAACTGATCAAGTTTGAGTTATAGCGAGTTTAAAGTCCTATAATCGATCACGCTTACGTACACGAGAGAATAACAATGCAATAACCCTAGAACTCATGTATCATTTTTTCTACCAACTCATGACTGGGGTACATACGTACCCCACGCGTTTCTTCAACGGATATGGGTCCTATGAGCAGAAAATGGGTTTTGCCGCACATGAATCTCTTCGTTTTTTCATAAGAAAGAGACCGATATGTGGCATTCGATAGTTTTAACAAAAAATAACAATCACTTACTTACATAAAACACTAACAGGAACTCCTGACTGGGGTATTTCAGTACCCCAAGCGCGCTGCGTTAGCATCCTATGCTAGCGAGGAACTGAAGCTACTACCACCGGCCTCCGCACATCGTCAGAACATGGAACTAAATTTTCATGGGCGTCTCAAATCGATAAATTCAATTTCTAATTGAGGAGCGCAATTTGAATATCGTCTGGGATACTTTTGTTCCCCATACATAAATCCTAGGGTTAAACACGCACACGCACGCTTATTAAAAATCACATGTCTCGACATTTTAGACCATTTTAAGCACTCTGACATTAAAATCCCGATTTTTTCAAAACATAGCTTATTATATGAGGAGGCAAAATAGATAAACATAAGTAAGTTAAATAAATTGCATAAAGACCCGTAACATAGCGTAGGATGCCAAGAAAGACACAGCAAGAATCGCAATTCCTATGGAAATCTTCCTACTGAGTCTGGCATTTTTCATCATCAATTCTTGTTCCTCCGCTGTATGCTTTTGCGCCCAGTCTTCTGTTATGATTGATAGATACCACACTAAAACTTTTTATAGATCGGTTTTCTATGCATGTTCGATTGGCGATACTGCAACCAGAAAAATAGTTTATTTGACGACCACCGTTTATTTGGTTTAAGTAAAATATTTATTTCATTTAAGTAACTATTTACTTTAATGAAATAAATAGTAAATTAATTTACCATTTACTTAATTTAGATCAATATTTATTTTAATCAAATAAATATTTGACTTAAACCAAATAAACGGTGGTCGTCAAATAAATTATTTTTCTGGGTGTGTTGTTCATAACAATAAATTGCTCTACCTTCACCGGTGGACCATAGCACTAAAATTCTTACGACCACACCGGTGAAACCAACGACATTCGCTATTATTTCGATAAGGTCGTTCAGTACGAACGTGTAAACAACCGTGGCCGAAGTTTGTGGAACAACGACAAACATCGTCAACCACATAGCCAGTATCGGTGGAAAGTATCTCATTATTAGACCAGCCTGACTTTTTTTGCAAGTCTGATAGGGCCAAAGCCCGATGATACGAAGAGTCAATCGATGCCAACCAAAAGCGATTTCGACGTTTGGATTGTAAATCTCAACCGACGGCGTTTTCGATTCACTGCCCTTTATGTGAACCGACGACGAATTATCTCGCTCATTGCGATTCGAGAATTCCCCTACCGCGGCCATGTCGCTCTATATCTTCCCCTCTTTCGACTGTGTGCGGTCTCGTTCAACTCAGACTCGGCTGACGCATGCTCATTCTTGTATATAAAAAAAAATCCCCCGACAAGCCACATCGTCGATGGAAATATAATACTTCCGGCTATAAGATAATTCGAATAGTTTATAAGGTGATTCAATTACACTTATTAGCTCGCAACACCGCGCAATCGAGAGACTGTTCCGCTCGTTTATTCCTCGAAGAAAAAAAAAGTAACTTTACGCCCTAACACAAAGTGAAGCGGTCGTTGGACAATTCGCACTTTCTTGCGCGTCACAAAATGTTACGCCATCGAGCTACACTGGTATTTTCCAACGCGTGTAACAGTCGAAAGATATTTATTTCCGTACTCTAAATATCGTCGTTTAAAAAAAAGTGTATATCGAAAAGGTTTGTTAAAATCTTGGAGCGTTGTGAAAAATCGAGTTGGACGATTCAGGACAAATGTACACATAAAAATTGTACACTTACACATTCACACTAAACGACCTTAGCGAAATAATATCAAACGTGTTCGTTTCGCCGATGTGTTCGTAAGAATTTTAGTGCTTTGGTCCACCGGTGAAGGTAGAGTAATTTATAGTTATGAAAAAAATATAAAAAGTTTTAGTATGATATCTATCTATCATGACCGACGCCTGCGGAAAAATGCCAGGCTGTATTACGGGTTTCTATGCAATGAATTAAATTTATTAATTTTTTCTAATTTCGATTTTATGTCTTATTCATGTACGTGTTACAATCAATATTTCGATAGTCGTATGAGCCGATTGGTTTGCCATGGAATACCGCCCGTCATTTCCTGGTCTATCTGAAACTGGAAGATGCTGTACACTGTCGGAATTTTCCCTTGAGATATCAGTGTCATCGTTATGCTTGAGCACAGATGATTCTGGAGTACCAGCGGTTAACGGAGGGTCATCTTCATTCTTAACGCCTGCCGAGATATTCGGCAAATCCGACATGTTCTTCCAATAATCTACAGCAATTAACAAACATACATTTTTTTCCCTAAAAGACTTCCCAGATAGACATGCGCCATGAAATGCAGCAATATTGGCACGATATTTGCTACATGTGTGGCACATGTCGCAATTATTGCACCAACTGCTACTTTTTGTGCTGCTTGTCTATCAGGGTTTGTACATAGTCTACATAAGTTTGTCCTAAGTAACTTTGTTCACGAAACGAAAATGCTTCTATATCTCTTACGGACCAACCAACCATAAAACTTTGCGTTGGTTTTGGTTGGATTGGAGGTAGCTTTTTGGTTGATATCTCAAAACCAACCATAATATCAACCATTATGTTTCAGATGGAAAGTTGGTTTACAGTTGGACTTTCCCAGAACAACCCAATTTCCGATTTTATGTCGAGAGTACCGATAGCTCTTGCCTCAGATTTGGAAATCCAGTTGTTGTAAGAAAATTCAACCGTAAACCAACTTTGTATCGAACACATGTAACGTTTGGTATTACGGTTGGTTTTTTAATATCACCAAAAAATCAACCTGTTGAATGTGAAAATGAACGTTGATTTGGTGCACTAATTGACCGGTTGGTTTCAGGTTGGTCAGAACGCGAGGGATAGTACATGCTAGCAATCGTATCTCCTTGACCCTTTGAGATTACACAGGGCTAGACTGACCCTAAAATTATTAAGCTAAATAATGAGCAGCTTCGACTTTGCCTATGTTTTTAAATATCTGAAACTATGCTTACTAAAAAACTAGCTCTGCGATATAACAGTACAATAAATTTGTCACAGAAAAACACGTCTCAACTTGATTAAAAAAAAAAAGTACAGATACTCGCTTTGGGACAATCCGAGCTCATGTGGATTTTAAGATTCGCCACGAGAGTGTGTTGAGTGTGTAATTCGCCATGCGAGCGGCTAATTTTTACGAAAAGTTTGCAATCTGTGGATAAGCGATTGAAAATACCGAGCCACTTATATATTCGAAAGTTGCCAGAAAACTTTATTATCATATCATTTAATGATTAAATATACATACGTTGAACTTATAAAGTCTTCATAAACAATCTCGAATTAACAAAGTCATGAACGACTCGACACAAATAAAATTATAACGTGTTAAAAATTGTAATCTAATGTTATAAGAAACTATTTGAAAAAGGCGATGATTGAAAAATATTTTTTAAAAGATATATTTTACTGAATGTTCCAACATCTCGGAATGCATTTTCCGCTCGCGATTTATACGCGCTGGACATTCTTTTCGAAGTGTACTGGACCCGTTTAACTTATCTACAACTGCGTAAGCGTATCGAACGATACGATAGTACAGAAGCACTCTCGAAACATTAAATACATGAAAACTATATTAAAATTGCTGTATAAAAGTACTATTAAAACATGAAACACATTTAAAAAAAAAACTTATTGAACGATATTGATTTATCGAAAACATCAGCTGATTGCAGAATTGTTAACTAAGAAGCAGCTGGTTGCTGCACCCGTGCACAGGCACAATCATGACGTCACGCTTGTAGGACTCGATGTCGGTGATATAACAATCACTAGGTCTTTCCTTTTCGTTAGGCAAAGCAGTCATATAAGTTAACTGTCGACCTTTGTTTTTGTCAATGCTTGTCGGAGTGCCGTTACCTGAAAAAAAAGATTATAGTTACTGAAGAAACGTCTTTGCAAGTCGCTCACGTGTGTCGGTTCTCTATTATATACAGAGGGAATTTCATGATCCATCAATTGTGAATGTAAAAAGTTTACATTCACAATTAAGTCACCTTAGTAGGAAACGTTCGCTACTTATCGCGTTCCAATTTTAATCCATTTTTCGCCGAAACTATTCTATAAAATGAAAAACCGTTTCGGAGAAAAGTGGCTTTCAAATATTTTGCGGTTATGTTGATTTAGTCCGACCTTAACGGCACATCGATTGGTCGATTCTAACTTCAGGCAAGGAGATTGGTCGAACAATTGCCAACTCGGTGCGCGGTAGATCGCGGAGCGTGTCCATTGGGACGGCCTCGATCATTAGTGTAAACAAATGTCATTATTTTCGCGGAGTTTTTTCATTCGTATCAGGCGCGTAAATCTTTTACGCGCCAGATATGTTTCATTGAAAAAAAACGAAAAAAGATGTTCAATCATTTTTTTTTTCGTTTTAGCGTGACGATCGGAGACAGATCGCTCAGAACTGACTGTGAACGCCGAATATCGATAAATGGAATTTAAAATGTAGCGTTAGATAACTGTTCGATTGATGTGGATTTTCAAGAGTTCAAGAATTTTCACGAGTTTTTACCGCTCATTCCATCTGTCTCGGAGTCCCCATTTTTGCCTTCGTGATGCTGAAGATCTAAATCCCCAATCGTTTGGACGCTGAGTTTCCGTCTATTAGCGTCATTCACAGTGAGCTGGATCATGGCTGCTCTCATCGTTTCCGTCGTGAGTTCTCTCAAAACCTCGATTTCTCGTACGGCTTTATCGAAACTGTATTCTCCAGAAATGATCTCGTTCCAGTTTCTCTTGACATCCTTTTCCTGGTCAATGACGATGGAGTTTCTAATTTTTTCACTGATCAGACCGTCCTTCAAACCGACCAAGTCTTCATCCGGCACCGCTCGTACGATGTTCAAAAGCGAACTGCGCAACATCTCGATAGCGCTGTCGACGTCCTCGATCGTGTCGTACTCGACACTTTTTTCCATAAGTGAATAACCGTGAACGCCGGAAGTACTGCGTGTCGGGCAAATTTCTGTGCACTCGACCAACTCGAAAGTTTCGAATGACGAATCTTGGATAATCATCTAAAAATCAATGCTCGATTATTTATCTGTAATTGCTTTGTAAAATAGCTTGTTCTGTAAATAAACAAATAAATCATGGGTGATTATACGAACATGTTGCGTACATTCAACAACTCGATCATGACGGTCATTACAATGGAATCGCCGCCAAACTGATAGTAATTTGAAACCGTGGAACGAGTTTCCGACTCGAAGACCCTGACTCTGCAGTAATGTACGCCGCGAGGAATCTCGACAGTTCTTAGCTGTGGTGTCGTGTTCGGTAAGAGAGGCCTGCAGCTCAATATCGCAATGCATTTTTGTGCACTTTCGATAGCCTCGGCGTCCGTCATGTTTCCCTGGACGAAACACTGGACGTAAAGGGACTCCGGGAAATACTTGGCAAATTGTTGAAACCGGTCAAATTTCACACGCGCCGTCGCGGCGAATTTGTCGAGGGCTGACCAATGGACGAGCCGTCGGATCGAAAGTTGAAGATCACTGAAAAAAAAATTTTAACGATTTATTATTGTACGGTCGTTTAAAACACGAATACCGGGAAGACATTTGGAACGAAAATCGGTGGATGACTTACTCGATCAGCGATTCCTGCATTCTATTATGGTGGTATTCGATCAATCGATTCTTGTGCACCGACTTGTATAAGTCTTCCGTCACCATAGTGTAGCAACGGGCGATGTACTTCGTGATCGTTTGCAGGAGGAGCTGAAATTTTCCGAACGGCAAATTATGATTGATGTTGAGTTGCTGATTTTTTTTTTACGGACTTTAATTTAATTAGAAAATATGCGCTTCTTTCTTACGGGGAGCTTCTCATTGTAACCGCTGACTTTGATAAGCAGACCTTTCTCGGCTGACTGAATGACGTAATGCAATCCGGCGATGGTCGCTGGATACAACGGTTCGAACAACAACTTCTTCAATACCGCTACGAAGACATCCAGCATGACCGCACTGCAAGGAAATCGGATATTGTTAAAATGCCTGTTGAATGCTCGATTCATTTATTTACTACGAAACATTTTACGAAAAAAATGCATCATTTTTTTATTATATTTTTCGTTGCCGACAGACAAGAGCTTGTAGTACTTTTTCAATAATTTCGATAGAAGCTTTCTTTCGCACTGAATTTTTTAGATACGATTACTATTTTGAAATAAAGCGCAGATCAAGCGTTGCATTTTTAAACGAAGTTTGTTCGAAAAAAAATGTTATCGATTGCAGCGCATCACTTCGGAAACCATTTCGAATAAACAATGGCATCAGATTTAGGGACTATTTTTTGTTATAAAAGAAAAACAATAGGATTAAGTGATTTGCATTTTGTAAAAAAATATCTTAGTCAACTGGCAAACCCTTTCTCCCCCCCCCCCCCCCCCCCCCCCCCCCCCACACACACACTCAGTATGTTGTCTCGTCCAGAGCAAAAAGCGTTGCACGGCGCCCTTGGAAAAACACACAGATCGAACTAAACTAGTTGCGCAGTTGGTTTCTCAGAAAAAACAATGACAAAAAAAGAACAAAAGGCAATCAAGGCTCTGGCAGGACCTGCCGATGCTGCCATAATCAATTAACATCGTTGCGAACTACATGCGCAGTTCAAGTATCAAAGTAGATGCGCAGGACTCCAATCATACTCACTTCTCTGGTGATGCCAACGGGAGCGGAGATATGTAGTACAAGTTTACATAGCACTTGGGAAGTCCAAGTTTCACATCGGGTTTATGCCAAACTTCTAAGAACCCGTCGGAGCGAATCTTGACGGGATACTGTGGAGCATCCTCGGGTACGTGGATCAGCGTGAAGTCGTCGGTAAGAAAAGCGTTCGCTTCGGGAAGATGAAGCCCAGGCATGAGTGCGCTATTTTTCCAATACTTGATCATAGGTTTGGCTAACTCGATGACCGTGTATTTCGTTTTGAACCAAGGTTCGATTTTTTGGGAATTCGTTTTGTCGGATTTGTCGAACGTGATGATATTTCCGTTTTCCGGCGACAGCGCATCGAGGCACGCTTTAATTGACACCGAGTCGTGCTCGAAGCCATCCCCATTGCCGTTCGGGTAATTCGCTGGAGAATTGATGTGGATATTTTCATAGAGATCAAGAGCATTGTCGATTGGTCGCGGTTCGTCCGAGTATCTACATAAATGTGCAAATGAATTATTTTCAGAGCAACTTTTCAATAGTAGGATTTAAACGCTCAAGTCTTCCATGCATATATCGATTTCAATAGACGAGGGGCGATTGAAAAAAAGGATTATTATATAATGTTACTATTATCATATAATTATCATATGTACAATAATAATAATGATAATACAATAATATATTATTATTGTTATTATTGTTGTTATATATTATTATTATTATTATTACTATTAAAGGCGACAGAGCGTTGTTGATTTATATCCCATACGAGTTACCTGAACTCAGCTACTTCGATTTTCTGAATTTCGTCATAAATTCGTTTTTGGGGACCTTCTTTTCGCAACATACTGATATACGAATGTACCGTCCGTATAGTGTCGTGCAATTTCCCACTTCCCTCATTGGTGGAAGTCAGAGACAGCGTGACCAGCGAATAGTTCGAGCGATTTTGCGACACATTGCAGGATACATCGAGGCACCAGTTTTTCGACAGAAAATAGCTGGCCAACGAGCCTTTTCCCTTGTGGCCTAGTATCGTCGAGATATATTGCAGAGGCTTCCTCTTGTTGAACTCGTACAGCAACGGCATTGTCCAGATGAATTCAATCTGCAAATTATCACGAATTACATTGAAAAATGCATTGAATTATTCCAATAATCATCCCGATGACCAAAATTTACCTTGTTGTTCTTTCCGTGTACCAAATGAATCCCGTAAACTTTCTGAACTCCAGTTATGTTTACCAAATCCGTCGCTTTGAAATTACCGAAGTAATAGCTCGGTAATGGGTCGCTGGATAAGATCGAAAAAGTGTCCGTCACATACTGTTCCAAAGTATCCAGTTCCAAATTCGCCTGTAAGCGAGAAGTCAATTATAATTACGGAAGATCGATTATAATAGCTTATTTGTTGTAGATACTGCAATTTTCCTACCTCAATCGCGATCGTCATGTTGTGAGCTCGGTAACGACACTCCCAAAAGGCTTTCAGTTCGTCGTACAATCTTTCGTCCGTCGCGTAGTTTGGTAAAGTTACGAATTGTGGCGCGACGGGCATAACTGATTCCATTGCAATGAAAGGCCTGACGAAGAATCGAGCTAATCGTTGAAGCACATCGCTGAGAAACTCTGTGGGGACTGCGATTTTGAAGGTCGTTTTCGTATAACCGGTGTAAGCGTTGAACCAACCGCCAAAATTGCTCACGAAGTCGTTGAAATGCTAGCAAAAATGTACAAAGGCACAAATAAACGATAAAGTTTATACAATTTATCATTAAAAAGTGGAACGATTTGAATCGTTCGGCAGTTTTGGTACCTGCGGATACTGGTCAGTTCTCTTTGCTATTACATGCTCCAGGAAACGAGATATGCCAGGGAAGTCCGGTGGATCGTTCATGTTTCCAACGTCAATGGACAATCGGCACTCAGCCTAATGGGAAGCAATCAATTTTGGGGCTGTTAAATTTCAGTTAAATTCATCATCGTCTTC
This sequence comes from Ichneumoninae sp. B BG-2022a, assembly GCA_030522725.1. Lineage (NCBI taxonomy): Eukaryota > Metazoa > Arthropoda > Insecta > Hymenoptera > Ichneumonidae > Ichneumoninae sp. B BG-2022a. The sequence goes on along the minus strand of JAPYZD010000936.1, from coordinate 9,396 downwards.
TTCAAAGTGTCTTCCATCATTACCATTTTGTGCTCTTTCTTGATTCTCTTGCAGGGAGGCCCAGAATAGTGATACCGATGTTCGTCGTTCGGTTCGTGCTTGATAGCTACTGTTGTATCGGATAACAATTGATAAATCATATTATTATTATTCATATTATTCATATTATTCATATTATTAGAGACATTGTTTTTTTAGTAGTATGTTACATTTTGAAGAAGCTAAATGTTATTGCTGTTTTGTCATGCTATAAGTCAAATACAATAAGCCATCGTGTAAAAGGCCAACAAAAAAAATTTTACATGCGTATCAACGCTTATGCAACGAGAGTCGGAAGTCGGGAATTCAGGGAATACATATGTTTCTGAACAAGATTTCTGACCATGTCTAAAATTGTACCTTGACAGCATGTTCACCTATTCGGAGACATAGACAAGTAGTATCAAGACAGAAAAACTGAAGACAAAGAAGAACAGGCGTATTTATTATTGACTAAGCGTGAAAAAACTTGTGAACTTTTTTCAAATCATTTTCTTCAATGTTCAATGGTGTCGCTAAATATTGTTACCATCTTTGCTGTTTTCTTTCTTGGCCTCTCGAGAATCTTCTTTGTTGGATGAAAACCCACCGCTATGGGCGATCAGCACGGCTGTGAGACCATTGGCAAGTTTCATAGCTCTGAGGGAAATAACAATGTTTTGGAATCAATTAGCGTCGAGCATTTAAGGTGATGAGGTCCAACCCCCGCCCACTTGCCCCGCATGCAGTTGGTAACAAAAACTGTATTGCCTGCAGTTTTGAGACCGCAGTCTATGGAGGAAAAGGAAAATTGTCTCTATCTGCCGATTCCCCAGGGAAAGACAATTTTTTTTTTCCTTGGCAGATTTTGGTCTCAAAACAACATCCAGTACAGTTTTTGTTATTTCTCATCACGTTAATGGCGAAGACAATGGGATGTGAAATCAAGTGTAAAACTAAAATTCATTCCGGTAGAATGCAGTTACCTGTGATTTTTTTTGTAACTGGATGATCTGATTGGAATATCGAGATATTCTACCGAGTTGCTGATACTCATTGCCACTGCGTCAGCTATGGCTCTGCTTTCATCCTCAGGAAATGGGCGAACCCCTTCGGTTTGAATGCTTCGCGTTTCGCTCGGAGGAGTCGTCATAGCGAATTTTTTTTTGTGATTTAATATCCGGCGATAAGTACTTATGTTTTATCATTCGTCGGAAATTGTAAGTAGTGAGTTAATAAAAGCTAGAACCAACTCGGACGACCGCGTCCACCATCCGAGTGCATCCGAGTGTCCTGCAGTGTGTAATGCGACAGCTTCTGAGGCCCGTTCTGAAACTCTTTGGATATCGCAGAACGAGACAACGTGCTGCGCTGGGGTGAATGCCAGAGAGAGAAGCTGGTTATCTGTGTATGCTTTCAGAATGCGACCCTGTCTGATTGGCTTCACCATCCGTCTGTTTTTTCTCGCTATTTGAAGGGGCAATCCGAATTGGCTGTTTTTTTTCCTTTTTTAAACTGGCTTTACCTGTTTTACCGATGGACCTAGACTGCAGTTCGGACGTAGCAGGATTATGATGTTGACATAAACGCTTCGGTGTGCAGTCGAATTTTGATTGAAAACTTACAAGGAATGAGGAAAATCGAATATTATAGCTTGCGAAAGTGCGTGAACGTCGTGTCACAATCGTGACACTACGTTCACGCACTGACGTACAGGTCACGCAATTTATGTACAGGTGGCTCTGCATCGTGCCCTACATTCGTGCTGAACCGACAGCGGTTCGAGACTGGATGAAAGGTTTTTTTCCTTCTTTTTTCCCTTTCTTTTCAATGCAATATTTTGCGTTGTTTCTTTTGTCAACTTATTGTTGAATATACCAGTGATTTATCGTTACGTTTATATACTATAACAAAGATTTTATATAAGCAAGTGCTGTATCTGACAACCATACTTATAACAAATGAAGACCAAATTAGTTTTCCAAATCCACCGACATAACAGCGCAAAGAGTAGTGACGTAGGAAAATGCTGCCGATAGAAACTGAGACATTGAACGAAATATAATCCATGAGCATGATAACAAAATCTTGCGAATCCTTGATTAAATTACGTGATTATTTCGTTTGTTTACTATACCGAGCTGTAGAAGTTGAAAGAAAGAGTAGGAATAAACCCAGCAACGGAAACGTTGACTGGTCGGTGAGATGTTCGTAAAATAACGAGATAGTTTTTCATCCACTTTGCCGACATATCCATCCATGAAGCATCGTACGTGGCCTTTGCCATCAAATCACACTAATAGCAAACATTTTCGCAATCAAGATGTCGTACGATTTGACAGACGTTTTTTTAGGTTTGTGCATTGGGAATATTTTTTTTTACTTACAACGTGGAGTAAATTCTCCGCTGGCCATGCACAGATAAAAAGATTCATCAAAAACACTACTATTCCAGGTCCATAGTTTATTTTCGTAGATAACGGTTGATCTTTCTGTAAATCAATAATGTATACTAAAACCAGTTTATGATTTTTACATGCAGTACATAACCGTATGTTGAGAAAATACTCAACATACTATAATAATATAATTCGCTCTCGGCGAATGCGAGTGTTTCTATGTCTCATCACCAACCAGTTCCGCAATAGTTCCGTTTAGCTGTAAGTGGGATTCGTCCCGTCTTTCTATTAAAAAAAAATAAAAAAACACGAATGGACTGCAAACTGGGGATCAGCGTAACGAATCGACCTCATCTATTTACTTACATTGACTATTTGAATGCAGCATAGAATAATTCCGAGTCCACTTGACGCCGCTGTGACGAGAGCTATGTAACTCATTGTGTCCGAAACTTCAATAGCGTCCACGAGAAGTCGTTGATGTTTCTGTACGATGCAATGAAATTCTCTGACGTTCGATACGCTCTTGATTTCCTCAGCAAGAACCTCGAGTCTCGCACTGGCGTACCACATCATAACAGCCATTTGGCAATTTATCAAAACTAAACCCACGCCCAACTGAAAATACGAAATACCCTGATGAACGTAAATCACATAATAGATGGCAAAGTTAGGATTCACCGTAAATGGGTAGAACGCTTTGACCGGTAACAGTTGATCCGTTATTAATGGTGCAACAACGGTTACAATAACCGCCAGAAGTAGAGTCACAGTTACGAGAACATGAAACATCCAACATCTGTCCAAGTAACGCTGTAGCATCGCTTTCTCATGAGATCGAGATTTTTTCACATAATCTTCCATCTCGTACGTCAAAATCTGTACAACAGAACAGCTCTCTTCTAATATACAAACCTGTTCCGTACTTTAGTCAACAATCAAAAGAAAAAAATCTTTATTTAAAAAAATCTGTCTCCCATTTCAAAGTTTCGTATCTTAATTCATATTTCGAAGAAAAAAAACAATTTTTTTCGTTAACCTGAATTTGTTTTCGACGAACTTTGTACACGCGGGTTTTGATGATGTAATTGCAATAGGCGATGGCGTACATTATCGCATCGGTGAGAGTGACGGAATCCCCCTCGTATGCGATCGGTAATGCGAGAACAGGAATTAAAAAAAACAGACCGCTCAGACTGGATAATAAAATGGCGATATCGTTCTTCAAGATTTCCCACTTGGTGCCATTTATTGATGGTGGCCACGTATATGCCAGGTATACACTCAACTTCGTGAAGTAAAGAGCACCCTCGACACTGACTCTGTGTTTCATAACGATGGAGATAGTGCATGTGGATTACACAACGGTTCATTGACGACTGATATTATCGAATGTGAGAACATTTTCCCTCAACCTGTTACAATCTTGCGTAGCTAAGAAACAGTATGAGTTTTAGCGAAATTGCCCTCCAGCACAGCAGAGAAGACCAATCAATGAATCGCAAGCTTCTGTACTGATAATTGCACGCAATTTTCTTCAAATTGTTACCAAGCATTATCCCTGCAATATCGCAGGATATGAGTTACTGATATGAGTCGATATCAGTAACTCATATTTTCTGTGTACACGCATGCAAGATAAGCCCTTGCGATTTTACCCGCGCTGTATCCATTGGCACGAAGTCTACGGGGAGGAAACAGCTTGCCGCTAGTAGCAGAATACTTAAGCAGCAGATCGGGGTGAAATTTGTAGCGTCGGACGGTATTTCAACTAACGTATCTACGCGAATTCGAAACTATAAGTTAATTGGTGAATTTGTAGTTATTACCTTCCCTATTTCAACGTACATGTATAAAAGGTGTATTGAGAATTTTAAAGATGATGCCAAGTGCCATGACCCAGGAAGTCTTCAGAATCAATTTCAAGCACAGAGACGTAAAGTACGAGGGGACTCACAAGTTTTATTAGTCTTGAAACATTACGGTATAGAAAAGCGAGGTCAGATAAGAGCAGGGGAGTCTCGTGTATGCAACAAGGTACACGTTATTGTATTTCCGTGTACCCCTTCACCGTAACTACTTTTTCGCCGAAGATATCAATGGAGATTATTGATCACAGAGCTGGAAAGTACTTGAAGTACCGGGTACATGTTTGGTACTCCAAGTGCGTACTTGGAGTACACAAGTACTTTGCAGTACTTCGAGTACATGTTTTCCATTTTCAAGTACAAATACTTATTAATCCTTTATAAGTCACACCTCTATCCCAACTCTTAGGCGCTACCGTAACAACGCGTGGTCCCCACTTCGCGTCCGTTTGAAGATAATATTACCTTCAGAAAAATATGTTTCTAAAATGTGAGGATCTTTGTATGGTTTTGTTTTTACATTGCTGCAAGCGATTATTAAAATTCATTTTATGGTCTATATATATTCCTAAGTATTTTGCATATTGTACAGCTGGTATTTCAACATTGTATAGATTGAGGGGTTATTTGGTGAGAAGCCATTTTATTTATACATATTTTGCACATTTTATTTTTAAAGCGTACGAACCTGATTGCGAAAAGTACTTGGATAAAGTTCTTGAGGAATACTGCAAGTACAAAAAGTACTTGATACTTTGTACTTTGGAATTGAAGTATTTTTTGGTACTTCGCCCAACGCTGATTGGTAATGACTAATTTCATGGTCAATCCCGGCATCGTCGAACATGTGCTGACGTTGGTATTAACATTACAACTGAAGTCTCACAGTCAAGAAACCCTTCACCCGGACCCTATAGAGGAGTGCAGTATTGATTATTATTGATTGCAGTCAAGATATTGATTGCAGTCAAATTTTATGTTACCCGTCATCCTCCTTTTAATATCAGTCGTACTTCGTTGCGTAACGCACAGAACGAAAACGTACAATGTACTGCAAGGAAATGGTTACGGCGAAGCATATGATACTTCTGGCTGGTCTGCATGACTGACGAATTCGTAAATTTCTCCGCTGCATTTCAAATAGTTTTTCATCGACGAACAAATTTAAATTATGGAAATAGAAAACCATGGAATGTGGTTAAATAAAATGGTAAATTAAACTACGAAGAGACTACGTCAATGAACTGTTTATTTAAAAAAATTCTTACAAATGAAGAACAGATTAATTTTCGGAATCCATCGAAATAGCGGCTCGAAGGGTAGTGAAGTAGGAAAATACTGCCGATAGGAACTGAAAGATTCAACGATTCATATTCGTGAGCATCATAAAAAAAATGTACGAATCCTCCATTAAATTACGAGATTGTTTCGTTTGTTTACTATACCGAGCCGTAGAAGTTGAACGAAAGAGTAGGAATAAAACCAGCAACGGAAACCTTAACCGGTTGGTGGGATCTACGTAGAATAACGAGATAATTTTTCATCCACTCGGCCGACATCTCCATCCACGAAGCATCGTACGCAGCGTTTGCCATCAAATCACACTAATTGCAAACATCTTCGCTATCAGTTATTGTAAGATTCGACAAAAGTTTTTGGGTCCTTGCATTGGGAATAACTTTTTTACTTACAACATGGAGTAAATTTTCCGCTGGCCATGCACAGATAAAAAGATTCGTCATAAACATTACTATACCAGGTGCATAGTTCGTTTTTGTAGATAACGGTTGATTCTTCTATGAATCGATAATATATATTAAAAACATTTTATAATTTTTACATACTCTACCTAACTATATGTTGAGAATGTATGAAAGGACTGCTAACTGGGGATCAGCGCGCCGAATCGACCTCACCTATTTACTTACATTGACTAATTGGAGGCAGCACCGAATAATTCCGAAACCACTTGACACCGTTGTAACGAGAGCTATGTAGCTCATCGTGTCCGAAACTTCCATAGCGTACGCGAGAAGTCGTTGATGTTTCTGTACGATGGATTGAAATTCTCGGACGTTCGATACGCTCTTGAATTCCTCAGCAAGAATCTCGATTCTCGCACTGGCGTACCACATCATAACAGCTGTTTGGCAATCTATCAAAACTAAACCCGTCACCAACTGAAAACACGAGATGGTCTGATGAACGTAGACCACATAATATATAGTAAAGTTAGGATCCACCGTAAATGGGTAGAACGCCATCATCGGTAACAGTCGACCCATTGTTAGTGGTACAACGACAGTTGCAATAACCGCCAGAAGTAGAGTGATAAATGTTACAAAAACATGAAACATCCAACATCTGTCCAAGTAACACTGTAGAATCGCTTTCTCGTGGGACCGTGGTTTTTTTACAAAATCTTCCATCTCGTACGTCAAAATCTGTCCAACAGAACAGCTCTTTTCTAATATAGAATTATCAATTTTGTCAATTTTGAAGGACAATTCCGTCCATACTTTAATCCACATTCAGAAAAAATCTTAATTTTAATTAAATCTTAATCTCATTTCAAAGTTCAAACTTCCGTATCATAAACCATATTCCGATGAAAAAAATTAATTTTGTTCTTTAACCTGAATGCGTTGTCGATGGACTTTGTACACGTGGGTTTTGATGATATAATTGCAAGAGGTGGCGATGTAAATTATCGAATCGGTGAAAGTGACGGAATCAACCTTGCATACGATCGGTAATGCAAGAACAGGAATTAAAAAGCACAAAATGCTTAGATTGGACAATAAAATGGCGATATCGTTCTTTATGATTTCCCACTTGGTGGCATTAATCGACGGTGGCCACGTATATGCCAGGTATACACTAAACTTGGTGAAGCGAAGAGCACTCTCGATACTGACTTTGAGTTTCATAACGATGGAGATAGTGCATGTAGATTACTCAACGGCTCATTGACGACTGATATATACGAGTGGGAGAAAATTTCCCCCCCAATCTGTTACAATCTCGCGTAGGTAGAGAATAGTATGAGTTTTGGCGAAAGTGCCCCCTACTACCGCAGGCAAGACCCATCAATAAGTCACAATCTGCTGTACTGATAATTGTACGAAATTTTATTCAAATTCTTCCATAGCATTATCCCTACAATATCGCGTGCCTCGCATCAGAAACATGTATTTTCTATGTATAAGCATATAAGATAAGCCCTTGCTATTTTAGCCTCGCTATATCCATTGGCACGGAGTCCATGCGGAAGAAACAGCCTGCTGCTGGTTGCAGAATAATTAAAAAGCAGATGGGGTGAAGTTTGTGGCGTCAGATAGTGTTTCAACTAAACACACCGACGTGAACGCGAGACTATAAGTTAATTGGTAATATTATAGTCGTTACGTTCGCTATTTCAACATAAATGTATAAAAGGTAAGTCGAAAATTTCGATGACGATACCGAGAGCCCTGAACCGGGAAGTCTGCAAAATCAATCTAAAGCACAAGTAGTGCCTCCTGCTGCACCGGTGGTCGTGCCATGTGCACACCCTGTAGTACCAGCTGCAAGGGTTCAACGACCCCTGCCACAAGCTCTGAGGGGTCAACAACTTAGAAATGGCGAGTAATAATTTAATTTAAGAAATGGCAAAAAAAATTCATGTCTAACGGAGTTTCGATTCAGTCATAGATATTTACCTTTTTCCAGTAGGAACAATAAAATAAAATTTTATAATTGAGGACTTGGAATCAAGATTACGTATGCAAAATATGGATTTTATTCTCACACGTTGTTTGCGAGCATGGAAGCTGCTTTGTCGTACCGGAACTATGAATAAAGTAAACATCTTTATTTATAGGTCCGGTTTTTTTTTTTAGGATTTGTTTTTCCCGGATTAATCGGATAGAGGAAAATGTTTTGTATGGAATCCGAGCGTTGTTTGCACCAAATGTAAATTTTTTTTTTTTCGATCGATAGTGCAGGAAATAATTGTATGTTATTGTGACGAGGGGCTGATTAGAAGCACTCGGTTTTGCCGTACGACAGGGGAATGGATATCAGGGCATTACATAAATTCCTTAGATGCAAGATTAAATTGAAGCTGTGCACGGTTCGATATTATTTATTTATTTATTTAACAGGTATCACCCGTCGTCTTATAACCCTTTTGCAAAAGATATATTATAACATAGTCTACTTATTTTTATTTGAAATTATATAAGTAATATAATGTTTTGGAATTATGTTTAGGATTTAATCTTTTGTAAATTAGCTTTGGTCAAGCGATTTTTTTTTCCTGCCATTGAGAGAAAGACGAATTGCACATCAGAGAATTTTTGATCAACCATCGATGTATCTATATGCAACTTATTCCTTTGCTCAAATTGATAAAGAGTCAATCCATTTATTTTGCATTCATTTTATTTTTATTTTAAAGAAAAGCAAAGAACATATCCTATAACGGAGAGCTACAAAACAGGCGGGGTTCGAAAAGAATGCATTTTTTTCTCACTCTTCGAAACTGCTACAAGCAAGGAAAATACATATCTTTCAGTACAAAATCTTGAGTGGAATCAGTTCAGTTGTAGAATTTGTTTTTGTTGTTTCCATGAGAATTGGTGAAATAAAAAAAATATATATTTTTTCATTCCACAGGTCGGGGCTGCCGCTCTGTCCGGCGGGGGCGAGAGTACTACAGGAGAGAGGGTTTTGAGGAGGAGGAGAGTTTTGAGATAATTTTTCATTTATTCTTCACCGCTGATTACAAAATTGTAACTCATTTTACTCGTAGTGTGATATTTGATTCAGAAGCTCGAATCACACGTGAAAAAATAATTAAAAAAAAAGAAAAATGCTTAAATCCCATAAAACGGTTAGATTAATTTTCTGCAAATTTAAACCAAAGAATTTATACCAATGGCGTCTGTTTCACCATTTTCCAAGGAATTTGTGTTTGCTTGAAATTGAATTTAGCTCGAAAGGCTAGCGACCGCGGGTATCAAAGGTACAATTGTTGTTGTACGCTAGGGATCGCTGGTAAATAAGTTGATATTATTATACTAAAGAAAAAAAATGTTCCCGATAAAAAATATTTTTGTCTTCTGAGT
>JAPYZD010000935.1:0-25548 GCA_030522725.1 Ichneumoninae sp. B BG-2022a | reverse complement strand
ATTTGTTTAAAATCGTAATTTTCAAGTATTAGATAAAATTCTGAAAAAATTCATACGTATTCAGAAAAATTAACAAATCGTTTTCGTAATAAAAAAAAAAAATTGGTTGCCGGGTAATTTGTTGCACATTTTTTTTTCAGCAATTTGTTATGAACATTCTGAAATTATTATTATGCACAAAGAATCTTTTCAGCACCTTTTATATGCTAGAATTTTTTCAGATTTTTTTTTCATCGAGAAGTGTGTGTAATCTTTGTCTTTTTTCTCTCAAACTTAGGCGGCGTCAGTCATTGTGCTAGTACTACCTTAATTCAATTGGATCGCAAGATGTGATTTCTAATTTAGTTTCTTTTTACGTTAGTCTCTAGCAACGATTTGCAATTATTTTCACCGTACATTCGTATATGTTTACAATAATTGAACCGTCAACTGTAAAGACCAACAATTCTTTGTGTCAATTGAAATTTTGCATATCTTTTGAAACGACAGATATACCCATGTACGAATGTTAATCGCTTGCCGTTCTTGTCCAACCGCCTAAGCCTTACACCTGCATTGGTCAACCAGCCTCGATATGCCAGACTGGGCGAAACAAACAACCCGTCACATGGGGAACACCAGACTCAGTCGGTAAGCTATTATCCAGTATTTCGACCGCTTCGGCGTGTCAAAGTCGGCCGAAAGAATCGTCGATTCCTGCATGGGTGTACAGTAGAACTCCGTTTATCCGAGGTAATGTTGGACGAGCGTACGTCGGATAAGTGAAATCCCGGATAATACGGATAACAGGACTGCTCCGCGCGCTGGCCTTGCTGCTTCATCAGTTTTATCCGAGTTACACCTCGGATAACACGGAGGCTCGGTTGATCGAAGGTCGAATAAGCGAGGTTCTACTGTACATATATTTTTCCGTTATGCACAAGCAAGTTGACACATGCACTCTAAAAGTAAGCGTATTGCCGAATGTATTGAAATAACACACGACACACATGGTAACTGTTTTGTTGCACGGATTTGTCCAAACAGAATCACTGCATGTTGATGACCCAGCTTGCAAATGTGCGACGTTCGCGCTGACTACACGGCCATCACGACGCCCGCATGTTGACGACCCAGCTTACACATATGCCACGTTCGTGCTGACTGTTTGGCCATCACGCGGTTTCGTCACATATAATTCACGCTAGAGTTACTTCTTCACCGTCTGCTTACCGATGCATCAATTCATCTCGTCTCCGAGTCACCCATTCATACTTCTAGGAAAACTCTGCAGCTAAGACAAATCTCCACTCCACTCCAAGGACACTAAATTAGCGCTGCTAATCACCGGTTAATCCTCGCACGTACACGGGGTACATTGCAATCGATAGTTTTATCATCGTGCGATACGGGGCGATAAAAAAAAACTGTGCGATAATAATAATGGTGGAGAAGACCGAGGAGTAAAATTTTCATGGGTTTGCAAATAAATCGCGATAGACTCCGTTTTCGTGGAACATGTATCAGACAGGATCACGGGTATTAACGCAGGGAAGGCTTTCGGCAACAATGAATTTTTTTGAGCGGACTTCCGGTTACCGGATGAGAATGTTTAACTCCTGCCCTATTCTCCACTCTTCTTGTAATGAAGTCCGTCCGATTGTACAGTTTTCATGTGAAAACGTTGCTGCACAGTCGCTCTGTGATCGCTTGCTGAAATTAGTTGGGTGAGTCGGGTTGAGTTATGTCGGTGCACTGATAGAGTGATTATCATATTGTGAGCATGGTTCACCGGAACTCCAGACTAACGCGCAATTTTTCCTTCTACAGGTTCCCTTCAGACACTTTGGGCTCGAAGATCGCTCATTAAAATCGAATTCAGTTTTTGACGAGCATTGCAAAATTACAGCACGAAGGTGGACATCGACTTCTATGAACCCCCTTGGATTCTCTGAAATGGGAAAAAAACAAGGTAATTTTCACAAAAAATTTGTAATAACAAAGTGACAACACTGTCAAAATAAATTGTAAATTTGATGCACTGGAAATTGAAATTTGCTTACGTAACTTGCATTAATTTAACATTGGTACACTTTTATTGTAAAATAAAAATACGAGATATTAAAGTTAGAAAACTTTTGCCTGGGATTTACAAAGAATTTCCATTAAAAATACAAATTTTACTGTGAAATTGAAACACACGTGTGTTTGAAATTTCAGAAACAGTTTATGTAAAAGAGCTTCCGATAGCGTTTAGTAATTTTGAAACAATTTTTTTTTTGCAGTGAAGTTATAATATTTACCCATTAGAAATAGACGAAATAATATAAATTCCACTTACCGTCGCGTTATTTGTGAGTATGTTTCACCAGTGATGACATGAAGTTTGTGTACCTTGTATGTGAGCTTGTGAAACGCCTCCCTCCCCAACCATCTCGTACCCAGTGGGTATCGAAAACTGCAATCAACTTCTTTTCACGGATACCAGCGTCGACGGTGAACAGAAAAATGTCAATGAAAGCCGACATGTAATCTATCTTCAATGACATTTTTCTTATCACCTCAGATACCACCGGCCATAAAAAAAGTTGTTTATAGTTTTTATCACCGACCGTGGTATTTCACCTGCTCTTACTGGGGTTATCGAATTACGTCTGGGATATGATTTGTTCATACCCAATAGCAGAACACGGACATTTTATGGTTAAATTCAGTTTTATTTGAATAAAGGCCTTGAACGGAACAGCCTTTTATTTCATAAATAAAAATGAGCTACAATTGGTGTCAAAAATACACAAAAACGAACGATAAGCGGTGGACCAGATTTCGTTATTGCTTAGCATATTTGATAGCGAATTTGTTGAAAATACATACGTCACACGCGGTCCCAAATAAACAGTTCAAATTAAATTATAATGTGCGCAGCATCACAAATAATATTTTCATTTTGCTTTTATATGTTATTATGTTAGATTTTTTATGTTATTTATCCAATGCTTAATAAAATGAAATGGGTGTGGAGGTGAGCGGCAACTAGGGTGTTTGATACCACCCGTAAGCTTACCTTACACGTTTATCACTTTTTACTTTAAATAGTTAATACACGGTGCCGAGACGAAAGCCGCTTACAAAAACGGTTGTGGCAAACATCCACAATCTTTTCGATCGCTCGCACCGTGATTGCATTATGTATGCTAATACCCTTGGGTTTCTTATTCCATCCTTTTACTTCGATGTACATGGATACAAAAATCGAATAAAGAGAAACTGTTACCTAATGAAAAAATGTTTCCTCACATGCTGCCATGCCGATTGTCCGTCAGCTGAAGCACATGGACGGGTTTTACTGTACATAATTGAAAATCTCGAGAAGATTATTTGCTCAAACATTTTTGCATAATGCTTCAAACGTTGTTTGACGAAACGATAATCTACATACGTAAATTTACATATAGGCCCGGAGTGATCGAACCTTGAACTCTTTATTTTCGGCGATCAACATTCATAACTCACCTGTGTATACAAAGCTGCGCGCGTCGGAGATAGAGCAAGTCAGCAAGGGGCGAAGGGGGCACGGAGATAAAAAGATTTTTCATTCTTAAGAACGACTTTGTTGACAAGAAAAATTCGAAAAGTCAGTCAAATGTTAATTAGCAACAAGATGTATATATATTTAAAAAAATTTAAATCGCTTTAAGCCATTACTTTTTTTATGTAAACATATTTAAAAATGTTAAAAATAGTTCCAAAACACGACGTTTGAGGAAACAAAATTTATAGGGAATTTTCGAAGTCAATATTGCAAAAATTAGCGATTTTTGATACTTTCAAGCTAAATCTTTGTTTCTCGGTGGAATTGCCGATAACCCAAAGTGCACATCGGATTTCACATGAAAAGTGCACAGTGCCTACCGACACCTAAAATCATTGGTAAATTGCGTTTTAAAAAACGCAATTTTCCAATAATTTTAGGACGCCCCATCGATGCATCCCGATTGTCGGTCCCGTTTTGCCCCACTATCCCATTTTGACCCGTTCTCCCCTATCTTGTGCATTTGTCTCCGTAGACGACGATAGGCACCTGAGATTTCCGGAGATTCCATCGAAAGGCCCCGATATCACAAAAATTAACGACACATTAAAAAATATTCCCTTCTCGATTTAAGTCTACATCTCCATATAACTTTCCTCTCCGGTGTTGAATCTGTCGGTTATTGCACTCACCAATAAATATTTCATATGAAAATTGCGTCACAAGCGATGTTTTTCCCTGATTGACAATTCGGCTCTTTTTTCCTCATTTCTCTTGTATAAAGAAATTCGACAAAGTGTAATAAGTCGTTCTCTTTTCATTTCGGAGTCCGTTTTGCTCCATGCCGGCATTGCCCCCATCTCCATGGCTGTATTCTCACGAACGTTCGCACACAAGCGTACAGTTCCCGATCGACTATAAAAGAGAACTGGAAACACTATAGCGTCATTCACGGTTGTACCGTTCTCCAAGTTGCCGATTCCCCACATCATCTACGGTGAGTACACTGCGCAACATCTTTCTAAAACAGTCTCTTCTGCGAGATTATAGCTTCGATTGTGTCCTCTTATCCGAGTCTATATAATTAATTGCGTCACGAATAAGATTCATCAGTGAATCCTCGGTCATCGACGAAGGCTGAGGATTATTTAGGCCAATTGATTCCTCCGTACCTGTTATTCTAGCAATTTATTACCTCATTCGATCGAACACTTCGCGCTACGGACGTGAAACCTAAGGCCCATTCGAGGTCCTTGGAGAGTGTGCGTGTGATTTAATGTGCCGTTAGCCCCGAGGCTATCACAACTCACGTGGAACTGTAAGGACAATGATCTCTCCGCGCATGAAACACCGGGATGAAGCTAGGTATCATTATTCAATGTCAATCTCAAGTTTTGCCCCGAAGCGAATCGCGCTATACGCGTCTTTGACTTATAAAATATAAAAAAAAATGTATCCATACACACGCGACTTTTGACACTCGCCGCTGAACCGTTCGAAACTTCCGCTTCAAATAATTACTGTCAGCACGAAATATGCAGCGTGATCGAAAAAATACAATAAATGTCATTGAAATTGGTCACGGTGGATATTTAAGAATAGGCAGGAAAATCAGTTTCCTTTTCATTACATTCCACTTCCGTTTGCACGCGCGTGACGCGAGACCTTCGTTGTAAAGCCTTGAATTAGTTCCGCGATAATACAAATTGTACAATGGTCCGATCTCTTTCGCGGTCCTTGGACGAAGCTAATTAAGAAAGTAAATAGTAAATTGACTCGATCGGTGCTCGACGTTGTATTTTCTGTGCGTTAAGGACCGTCGAGTCTTCGGATTTTTCAGGGGAGAAAGTGTCGTGCGACTCCGAGCTGTGTCGATATACTCAACGGCTAATATGTCGAAATATCGCACTCACGCACGTTGCCCGTACCTTCTTCACATGCGTATATCGGGAATTCAGTGGTAAACTCTTGGCACTGCAGCGTCTCGCTCATCACTCACGAAATGTTGCAATCCACGTCGGAGATAATACTGCTTTTCAAAACACGAAGTTACTATTTCATTTTACACATGCAAACAAAAAAATGTCGAAAAAAAATATCATAAAATCCAACTCAAAATGAAATTTGTCACTGCAAATTCAGATCCGTGATTCATTAGTCATTTATAAGCATGTCATGCGTCATTGTATGAATTTTCATTTATACTAAAAACTAGTAAATTATACCAAATCGTAAAACTTGTTGAAAAGAAATTGATTTCACTATTACCAATTTTTTTCAATATCACAAATTTTTATTCATATTTATATAACTAAGACCTATGAATGTGAAAAAATTTTATGAGGTAATCAATGTTCGGGAAATTGGATTGTAATTAGATCACGCATATTCTGTGTTTGTCCGTCAGTGATCGGGCATAGTTTTCCTGACCGTTCGCTTAGTTACGCAGGATCGTACAAATGTTTTTCGGTTTCAGTAACGCACGTTTATTTCTCACACCATTCCGCAAATTCTCGCCTATCGGGGCAACTATTTGTACGCTTGTAAAACGGTAAACTCGTCCTGTACGTAGTTGCATATAAGCGACCGGCTTGATTGGTATACCGGGATTTACATGGCACACTTGGATAACAAAGAGCACGCCCGTTGTTCTCTGCAGACTCGACAATTTATTCGAGGCGCGTCGAATCAGGGTGTGGCTATCCAGCTAATTGTAACAATCACCGCGGTTGTTCACCGTGCCCGTGACTATGTAAATCGAAGATTAAAGAGTTGCGAAAAGCAACAAACAGACAGCCACGTATTCAATCGAGCAGCGGATGGATCGGCATTGTCACTAACAAATATTCCATTATATCACAGATTTATCAGACATGCTGCGGCTCCTCTTGCTGGTCGGTCTGACCGCGGTCAGCGCACAAAATCCGCTGCAGCCACTGTTCTCGTGGAAACAGGTGGACTGGAATTTTCCCAATGACTCGATGAGAAAGAGTTACGAAACTGCAGGCGATTTTTTACCGACCAGCAGCGTTCCTCTGGGTGTCAACGTATGGCAGGACAAATTGTTCATCACGGTGCCGAGGTGGAAGAAGGGTGTACCGGCGAATCTTAATTACATCAGCCTGAGCGAAGCGTCTGCCAAGCGTGAGTATTGGTGAAGGTATTTTTTTTAAATGCCGAAGTTTGGATCGATGGGAAATCAAAATTTGGGTGGATCGTTCGGTACTTTTTTTTGTAGACGAAACCTCACCTCGGCTTACGCCCTATCCCGACTGGGAATCAAATGACATTCACGCCAAAGGCGCTCTAGTCAATATCCTGAGAGTCCGAATCGATGCCTGCGATCGTCTATGGGCGGTGGACAGTGGAGTCGACGATGTCTGGGGCGAATTCAAGAGCGTCCAGCCACCGAAACTCATTGCCATCGATTTGAAGACAAACAAGGTGAGACAGAATTTTTTTGTTAGTAAATGATTTTTTTGTTAGTAAATGATTTTTTTGTTAGTAAATGATTTTTTTGTTAGTAAATGATTTGCACATGGCTGCGTCATTTCTTACAATTTTGTGCCTGGCTTTCTCTGTGAGAAAGTTCATTGATCGATTTTTGGCTTCCTAGGAAGAGATTTTAGCGTTGTAAAGGGACCATTAGTGCGAACTAATGTAGATCTAGATGAAAGACTTTTTACTTTATGGACAAAAAAATATACAATGAACATCAATAAATTAACAGAATGATTTTTTTTTTTACGAACATTCTGAAATCGGGTAAACCACGGTCTTAACTGCACCGCATGGACTGCCAAAAGCACAAAAAGCACGAAAATAATTTTCCATGTAACTTGTAATATATACATATTTTTTTTGCAGATTATTCATAGTTACACTTTCAAAAGCAGCGATCTCATGCCCAACACTTTCTTCGCCGACAGTATTATCGACGTTGACCCTAAAAACTGCAAAGACGCTTACGTCTACAATTCCGACCTCGGTGCTTTCGGATTGGTCGTTTACAGTCTGGCTAAGAATGATTCTTGGAGAGTTCAAAACAACTACTTTCACTTCGACCCGTCGCACGGTGAGAAAGATTGTTTTGAGATAGTTTTTTGATAAGCAATATATAAAAAAAAATTATCTTCGATTTTTATTATTTTTTTTACGCAGGCAATTACAATATCAGTGGAATAAATTTCCAATGGACCGACGGTGTGTTTGGTCTCGCGCTCAGTGCACCTAAGACCGATCGTTTCAAGACCCTTTATTTCCACGCGATGTCCAGTACGACCGAGTTCGGTGTATCCACGAAACTCCTCAAGGACCGCGAGGCATGCGTTCATCGTGATAATTACCTGCAATTCCGTGTGATTGGAAAAAAAGGGGACAACACCCAGAGTACCGCTATGGTGATGGATCCGAAAACCAGCATCATCTACTTCACGCAGCTCAACAAAAACGGTCTGGCCTGCTGGGACACTCACGTGGAACTCAATCCCAACACATTCGGTGAGTTCGTTATTTAATCATCCATTATGATTTTGATCTTTCGATAATAACACCGCCCAAAACTTCGACCCTAATTGATAGACCCTGAGTTTGAACCCAAGTTCTAACTTAAGTTGTAACTTTACGTACTGGTTTAAGTTCCAACTTAAATTAGACCTTAAGTCCGATCTTACATCAGAACATACGGGACAAAGATTACACTGTAAAAAAAAATTGTCTGAAAATTAATGAACGGTATTGGAAGCTTTTTTACATAAACTGGTTCTGAAATTTCAAACACATGTGTGTTGCAATTTTACAGTAAAATTTGTATTTTTAATGGAAATTTTTGTTAATACCAGGCAAAAGATTTTTAATTTTAATATCTCGTATCTTTATTTTACAATAAAAGTACATTAATGATCAATTAATGTAAGTAATGAAAGCAAATTTCAATTTCCAATACATTAAATTTACAATTTATTTTTACAGTGTTAACCATTTCCCTGCCATCGATTGGCTCTGTTATAAATGATTTCTAGTCAACCCTCGCATCGTTGTCGAGCGTAGGAAGTTTCAATGTACATTCAAAATCCAAATCCGTTCAAGCTCGAATTGAAGTTGAACACTTTTTCGGAATCAAGATCAAACTTAAGTTGAAGTTTTTAATCTAAAAAATAAAGTTGCAACTCAAGATAGAACTTACGTTCGATCTTAAGACAACTTAAATTCAAAACTCGGATTATAAATCCGGCTCTTGTTTAGATTTGAAGTCTAAGTAAGTATGGCAGGTAACGTGCTTATCACATCAGTGATATCGACAACAGACGATGCGGCACGTGACAGCAAAGAAACAAAAAATGTATCTTGTTCATGTTCGGTCCAAACGCGTCAATAATTCTGAACTTGTTCTTCGAATATTAAGGCAGCTGCTGCATAAAATCGCTGGGTTAATTACGATCATCGACTCTTTCAGATCTCGTAGCGCAGGACAACAAGACCATGGTCTTCCCGAACGACATGGCTCTGGACCCGAAATCAAACAAGCTCTACCTCGTAACCGACGATCTCGCCACCTTCCAGTATTCCACGTACAATTGGGATCGAACGAATTTCTACGTCCACGTTGCTGATCTCGACGAACTTACCGAGGCCTGCAAACAACCTTGAAGTTCTCGCATCTTCACGACAACTTCAACTTCCAAAAATGTATTAACACCGGGTACGGAATAAATCCGGTGGATGTAGATTTTATAAGGTAGATTTTTTGTTTTGTTTCCTTGAATGCAGTTCTGCTCTGTTCGATTAAGTCCAAAAATATCCGAGGTGTGTC
The DNA here is from genome assembly GCA_030522725.1 of Ichneumoninae sp. B BG-2022a. NCBI lineage: Eukaryota > Metazoa > Arthropoda > Insecta > Hymenoptera > Ichneumonidae > Ichneumoninae sp. B BG-2022a. The sequence continues at coordinate 16,225 of JAPYZD010000935.1, read as the reverse complement.
CACATGTATACGCAGCTGAAATGGAAATTCTTACACTCCAGTCTGCTTTCAATTCGGGGTTTAGTTTTGACACAAATGTGCTTTGACAAGCGTTCGTTTGTTATCAAAACGGACGAAACGTATCGGATGTACCGTTGGCAATGAAAAAAGTGCACTAGCAGTGGACAGTCACAAATAAAATAACGCATAGCCGAGCAGATCCGCATTCAAGAACGCACCCTTTTATTTTGTATCGAAGCAACTTGCAGTTTAGTCGACGACAAATTTTGCGCGATAAGAAAATTCGTCAGATGGTACGTAGGTGACCTTCTGCAAATACCATGGCTTCCAGCATATTTTGTAATTAATTTTTTAAACTTTGGAACGAATTTTCGCGAACAAATAAACCATTACGAAACGAAAGTAAAAAAATTATTTTGCAGCATGTTTTTTTTTTGTTCCTGGGGTGTTGCGTTGAGTGGCGATAACGCCGTGGGTTATCAGCTGCCCTCATTATCAAACGGGCTGCGTATCGATTTTCCTGCGCCAGATGTGACACCGGGCTTGTATGCCACCGCAAGATGCGACGCGAAACTCTCGTTAATTTTCGCTTCGGATAGCCACGCGAGGAAATAAATATTCAATTTTCATGCGAGCAGGACAAATTTACTTCTTTTCTTTAATATCCGAAGATCCATGAAGTTTTTATTGTATTATTTTTCATAAGCATATTGAATGGTTTTGAACGACGGTCGAACAGTAATAAGCAATCGTTTACTGTTGCAAAAAGGCGTTAGTTCATAGACGGATGGAAATTGAAAAAATGGTCGATATCAAATTTAAAACATTAAAAAAGCCGGGTTTGAAGTGAAAATTGATCATCAAAGTATCCCTCGAATTACATAAAAATGTTCCTTTTCCGATTTTTTTCAATTTGAGATTTTGACTTAGGTTTATAGCTAAACGATCTACCTCGCTATCTTTTTTTTAACTTGACGTTGAGACACTAGCGTGTCTCTTAATTATAATAAAAAGGAGAAATAAAACGACGTAGAGTTATTGACATTTTAGAACGTAATTCCGAATTTATTCAATTACTCTTTCACTCGCAAATATTCTCTCTTATACAACGGACGCGAATGGTCACGTGCAACACGTTATAATAATATATAATATACACAAACACCGTGTTCGTGGCTGGAGGACCTAAAATACTTCAGAAAATCATTTCTTCTGCTCTCTTTCTCTCTTCCTCTTACTCTTCTCCCCCCGTCTTCCGCTTACTCTTTTACATCCCTCTTTCTCTTTCTCTCTCTCGTTCTCTTCACGTTTCGCTCAGAGATCGGGAAGCGTGGACGAACGATCGACGTTAAACTTCGTCAACCGTTCGAAAATCGAGGTGAATTCGCAGTCCACGAATCCACTTTGACGAATTCGCCGTCTCGACTGCTCGGTGGATCCGTCAGCTAAGCCTCAACTCGGCTTGGCAGCGTCAACGCGAAGCGACCGACAGACTTTTTATGAATCATTTTTTTTTTTTATCTTTACTGATCTATTCGATCTTTTGATCTTTTGCGAATTTTCTTATTTGCTCGGCGTGCTCGCCGACGAGGCACCGACGGTCGGCGTTGGGCTGCTGCTGCAGGATCTGCTCAGGATCCTGTGAGGCTCGACGCTCAAGAAATTTCGATCCGTGGACGGTTGGGCGCACAAGATCTCCGGCTCTACGGGACTCGGGCATCGTCTCTGATTGCAATTCGTCGACGGTGTTCTCGACATTGTGTGCAAAGGTATGCGATAAATTCTCATTGGTTTCGTGTCGCTCTGAGAACCTGAAAATAAAAATTAAAATATAGACGACACAATCGGCAAAGCCGTTCATCGACCGTGATGAAAATTAATACGTCGATACTATCGAAAACAGCCACGAGATCATTTTTCATACATACATTTTTTTTTGCGCAAAGCACAAACTGTATTTTAAAAAATTATTTGAATAAACTGAAACAAAATGTATTTTAAAAAACTAGGGTAAAAGTGGTGAATATGGCCCACCTCGATTAACACGTAAATCAATGATATATAGACCGGGCCGTATTCCCCACTTTTACCCTATTAGAAGTCAGAGACCAATGCCTCGAAATCTCAAATTCCATATTGTAACTAATAATTACTTATTGTTTTATTAATTTGTTGGCCATATTGAATTATTTATTGGATTGATTGGATTTATTGGATTCTCGGACATCTTATAGAGAAATGTGTAAAAAGATTTTTACCAAATTATTTTTCAGTAATAAAAATCTAATTATCTTTCAACAAGAGGTGGGGGGGGGGGGGGGGAGAGTTGGTTTTTTAATACCATTACCTTGAATATTGGCCTGAGAGCATGGCGGACTGGAGCTTCGATCGTCCTTCTCGCTGGATCTTCCATCGATCTTAAACTTCTCGTTCTTAGAAGCTAAAAACTCGGGCGCCGTCGTGGCGAAGAATATATCCCGTTTGGATGTTACAAGACTAAGATTCGGCATAGCGATAGTGTGCACGAGATTGCCGTTTATGATCAAGCGAATTTCCATGGTGTCGGCGGTGAAGGCGATCACGTAGGGAAAAGCACAAGCTGCAATGGTTGTGGTAATAAACAATTATTTGCGTAATTAACGTGTATCAAATTTCTACTCGACGGCGATGAAAAAAACGAGAGAAAAGAGTAAAATATATGACTAAAATACATGGTACCGAGGAGGCGAAGGGAAGCGTAGAGCGGGGCAAAATGGGACAGCGGGGCAAAACGGGACATTGAGCAAAACGCATGTTTCCAATCATTTTTGGATGTCCCATTTTGCCCTATTGACACATCCGAATTGTCTGGCCCGTTTTGCCCCCCCCGTCCCGTTTTGCCCCGCTCTTCCCTATGTTAACTAACCGACAGCTATTGGCACCGAATTCCAGTTGAAATCGAATTCCGTCGAGGCGGCGCTGTCCTCGGACAATTTCTGAAAGTGGCACGTGTCTGTAACGCAAAGAAAAGCAAAACAACAAAAGACACATTAATCATTAGCTCGATGATCGATAAATCGTCGTTTTAAAATAAATTTTATTGCGCAACGAACTGTTGTAACATAGCAAAAGTTCGGGTTCCTCGTCCTCCCGTAGATCGAGTGCCGCGACCAAGTGCGGTTTAACCGACGCTTCCATGTGCAAAATTCTGGAAGTACCGTCGGCGGAAATCAACTCGAAGTGATGCCTGAGACCGCAGCACAGTAGCCACTCGTTTCCGGGCTCGGTGCTCTCGATCATCGTCAGCAATGACGGTGGCTCCGAGGCGTTGAATTCCTTCAAGAGAAGAAAACCGTCTACGGTGTCGGTGTCGGCCGACGAACACCAGGTGGTCCAAGCCGCGTTGTGCTTCCATTGGAGAACGGTTAATCTTCGTCCTACTGCGACGCACTGAAGAAAAACAGAGAAAAAGAGAGGGAGAAAAAATCATAATCGCTGTTGCTGCGATTGAACGACCTGAAAGGTTTTACATTGCAATCCACTCAACGTAATCCCCGGAAAGTGGATTTTACCTCGGATTTTAGTCGAATACTCGGTAAGCTGCGACGAAGTGGCGAACTGTGTAAATCGTGAAAGCTAAAAGTGCTGATAGGCTACGTTAAAATGACTGGACAAAAATCTGTTGAGTGTGAACAATGTTGGTTGTTAAATTGTCACGAAGCTCTGAAGTTTTAGATTTTTTTAGGCCGGGAGCTCTTTTTTCTCTCGATGCATGAGACAAGAAAGATATTTAATACAACTGCCGAGAAAGTGGATTCGCTATTAGGTGCCTGAAATCTGCACGCCCTCTGCGGTGAAGATCGCCAAAGAGAACTCCGCTGGGAATTCTCCAGGAACATTGAATTAAATCTTTAAGTCTGAGAATTTTTTTAAAATTTTGGCCCAGTTTTGTTTTGATTTTACCTCTGATTTTAGTCGAATACTCAGTAAGCTGCGACGAAGTGGCGAACTGTGTAAATCGTAAAAGCTAAAAGTGCTGATAGGCTACGTTAAAATGACTGGACGAAAATCTATTGAGCGTGAACAATGTTGGTTGTTAAATCGTCACGAAGCTCTGAAGTTAAAATTTTTTTTTTAGACCAGAAGTTCTTTTTTCTTTCGATGTGACAAGAAAGATATTTAATGCAACTGCCGAGAAAGTGGATTCGTTATTAGGTGGCTGAAACCTGAACGCTTTCTGCGGTGAAGATCGCCAAAGAGAACTCTGCTGGGAGTTCTTCACGAGCATTGAGTTAAAATGCGTGTACAGTGTCCTTTAAATCTGAGCGTTTTTTAAATTTTGGCCCAGTTTTGTTTTGCTTCGTCGCCTGGTGGAAATATGTGCCACTCGGCTGAGATATTGAGTCCCTTAGTTAACCCAAATTCGCCCACGCTTCCCTCCAAACCTTATTTACTGTGTACACGACTTTTCATTCGAAGCTCGTGCGCAATTCCCAGCGGTCGAGTTATTTTTGGTGACACTCACCGTAGGAGGCGTTTGCTATTCAGCCAACAGATACGAAACCTGCAATAGGCAGCGTAATGAGAACAATCCATACAACTGTAAATAAAAAACCTGTTGAATTCGTACTCAGCGTAAAAAAAAAATACCTGTCGATGAATGCGGCCTGGAACATTTTTAGGACCTTTTTAATCGACGAAACAAGATAGTGAGGTCTTTATCATGTTTTTTTTTACATTTTTTCATCACTGTTTCGCCCAAAACGCCGTTTGGAAGTACCGAACATCGTGATTTTCCGATTAATTGGCTATAACAAATTTGTATTATTCGTCGTTTCAAGCTAACGTCAGATGTATTTTTTGTCGCCGATCGTGAATCATCCACTTCATTAACACCCGGCCCGATATTTGAGACGGAAACTCGCGTCAGAAATAGAAAAAAAAATTATCCTAGGCCCGCTTTTAATTATTCTGGAGCCCTCCGAAGCGCGCTCGAACTGGTAAAGCAAAAAAAATTAAAAGCTGGTAAAGCAAAAAAAGTCTCACCATTCGCAAATGAGAACCGCCCGGTCTGGTGAGACTGTAGAGCTGACATCCCCGGGTACGTTCCAATTTCCTCTCCTTGATATGAGAACGGGATCTGGTGATTGGTGGTCGGGGCGACGGTCCGGGTGTAACGGAGACGTGAGCCGCATGGTACTCGAGATCTTCGTCGTCGTCCTCAAAGGAATTAAAGTCCATGCTTGTATTTGTCTCTTCGCCGTCCAACTCGCTCAAACGGAACACATGAACGTTGCTCTCGCGGCCTTTCTCACCGGCGCGAAATAGCAAGATGCCGTGCTGCTCGACGACATCCAGCTGCTTTATCTGGACGGACTTGTCGAAGAGAAGCCTCTGCGAGAGACCGTCTGTTTTCGAAACACCGAACAAATTAAATCATTCTCCAATTGCTCCAACTCGCAATTTTTCGACAGGTCAAGATCGTTCAATGCCGCAATTGTTCATTACGAAAATTAACGCTACGAAAAAAAAATCTCTTCGAGTACATAATATGATTTTTTTTTTTACAGAGATTTTCCAAAAATATTCTGAAGCATCCAATTTTTAAGGACCTCGCAAGGTTCAATTCTACTTCGATCTCGATCCAAAAAGTTGTGTTGCAGAATTGTTGTCAAATTATTTTCGAGTATACAATACGATTTCTGTTTTTTACACAGATTGGCCGAAAATGTAATGAAGCATCCAATTTTTAAGGACCTCGGGAGGTTCAATGCGGCTTCGGTCTCGAAACAAAAAATTATGTTGCAGAGCACATTTTCATATTTTCCAAGCCGAGTACGTTTCAACTGTCTATGTGTCCACCACCTCGATAGAAAAAATCTCTCAACGACTCGACGAGGCGTCACAAAAAGTTTGCTACGCGCTCAGAGACTGAATAGGTCGGCTTCAGATACCGCATTCAAATTTTCTTTCAACTTCTCAAAGCAACGTGTCGTTGTTTTTTAATTTACAAAGATGTCGCGTTATACATCTCCGTACCTCGATTAGTTAATATCCACGAGGAGTTAATATCCATTAGTTAATATCTTATCCTCATAAGATATGCGGTATTTCAACTCCGAAATTCACTGCAGCGGCCGCTGTCATAAAATTGCCAGTCAATATGATTTTCAATATTCACCTTCCAAGAGGTAAGTTCCATTATCCGTCGAGAGAATGAGTTTGTTCTCCGACCAAACGTCACCGCAAACAATTTCATGCGGGAAATCGGGATAGATGCATCTTGGCTCCCATGGACGTGGCTTGAGTGGGCCAACTGTAGCGAGCGATGTCGGTGCCAAGCCACGTACTATTGCCTCGAGTTTGAGCGCCTGACCAACGCGCACCATTTCTACTGCCCGAGTTTCCTCGCGTCGACGTCCAGGCGTCTCCACCACGTCCGAGAGGGCTCGGCGGTTCAGCATGCTCTGCATTTAGCATATATATGTACATATAACACACACTCTCACACACACATATGTATATACATATACACAATAGAACGCATGCACAACCGTCGGATAAGCAGCGACGATCGATTAGCGGATTAATCGCACCAATTAACCGTTATCAGTTGTTGCGGCCAAGTTATTAGACACGCTGGCGCCAACATTGTAGGATAATAACCACAGCGTCATCGCCACTGGCCGCGGTGACAATATTGTGCTCCAAAGCATTGGAAATGTGTGCACTGGCAACGTCACCATCGCACCCGCTTCGTTATCCACTGCTGTGCATACACTATGTATGTATTTATGTATTCGATAATACCGCGAGATAAGACCGTATCGAACATCTGGACAACTGTGTGTTCAATCTCCGATGTCTCTTTCGTCAATATTATTATTATTAACTAATAATAGAGGGGGTGGCGGGGGGAGTTGGGGTGTAATAACGAGAGAATGAGATTCGTCAAACGGTAACCGATCGTGTGAGGCTCAACCCTCCGCCTTTCAAGGCACGGTAGATATTTGGGGTGTTTTAGCATTTTGCCGAGATAACTCATGAGCGGAGCTCGGCACTCGTTACAAAAAAGTTTTAGTGGGAGTGTGGAGGAATCCGAGAGGCGATGGTTCTTTTTCGAATAAAAGTTGCGCGTGGGTCTTTGCTGTTTCGTGACCCTACCGGTGTATTTTTTTTCCTCAACCCTTTGAAGCATACATTTTTTTCTCGAAATATTTTACTTGGTGTGCAGCATGTCGTTTTTCTGAATTTTGAGTTCGGATGCAAATTCAGCGATCCGAAACATCCCTAAGTATGAAGCTTCTAATAAATAGCGAACTCAGAAAATTGGGTCGGAGAATTCAGAAAAAATGCATTAGGAATAATGCATTTTTTCTGAATTTAAAGAGGTGTATCATCTTTAACAGACCTTGCTTCAAAGGGTTTATTACCGACCGTGCACTACAGCTGCTTACTATTTTTATACGAAAAATATAAGGTACATCAACATTTTTTATATTTCTGCTTCAATTCAGACTCGCAAAAAAAAAAAATAAACCACGAAAACAAAAATTAAACTTGTACACCGCTACAAGAGCGTTCTTTCATATTTTATTTTATAGGTATAACGGCTTTGAGTGGCTCCGAAAGAGCCCGCTTGCCGACGGAGGTAGCGAAATTGCGCGCTGCTTGTAAAGACTTAAATTAGAATCGCAGTAATAACCAAGTTGTTCTGCAGTTGTAGCCTCCGGCTTTATATGGTAATTTTCTCATTATTCCATCCGCGATCTTTGATTGTTCAAATTTCAACTAAAAAATTTGCTCGCGAGAGAAAAAATCTACCCGCAAAAGCCTGGATTCGTTTCTTGGAAAATTATGAGGATCGGAATAATAACCGATTTGGGAACGGACGAGTGCTGCCTGACTCTGATAATTATGTTTATAGCTGTAAAGTTAATCAATTGAGACATTTATTAAGAGCTAAGTAAAAAATGTTGTCGAGTCCAGTCGATTTTTCAAGCCCACCTTATATTTTGTGCTTCAACGCTGGAAGAAAAATTATTTTTTTTTGCATCCTCAAAGCTGTTATTAATTGCAGTCATTTTAGACTTCGATTGTGGCTTCCCTAAAATTTGATGTTTCAAAGATAACCGTGCACCATCGACGTGATTGCTTCGACGCGATTTTCAAGCCTACCTTATATTTTGTGCTTCACCGCTGGAAGAAAAATTAATTTTTTTTGCATCCTCAAAGCTGTTATTAATTGCAGTCATTTTAGACTTCGTTTGTGGCTTCCCGAAAATTTGATGTTTCAAAGATGCACCATCGACGCGATTGCTCTCCGAAGCGTATGGATCTAAATTTAGGGAATGTTATTAGGCACGAAACTTACGTTGCTCTTGCCTTCCTGAGTGTACTCCTGGCACATGTCCCGTAACAGCGTGTCCAGAGTTCTCTCCCGTTTCCTCGAGAACGTGGGCGTGTCGAAGGTTGCCTTCTCACCGTTGATCAGCTTCACCAGTAGAAACTCGCGGAAGTTGTACGGGTCCTCGAAAATCGGAGGACAGGGAAGACTCGGACCGAACAACGGAACGCTCTCGTCGCAGTAGATTGCGATTCGCCAACCACGTCCACCGGCCACACTTGTAACCACGGCGAACACGTCTGGCAAACAATCGAAACTTCGTTTGTTTTTCGGCTCCATTGGAATCCGCTAGAGTTCAGTGCAGTCAATTCGCTCGACCAACCCTGCCCTTTCTCCACGTGAAACCATCTTATAAGCGTCACGGTTCACCAACTTTTTTTAACGAGTTTCGTAACGTACTGAATTTAACGTACTGTATCGGGTCTAATTTTCTACCAGCGACATCCGATAACGAAACATGTAACTTGCTCACGCAAGCTTTCCTATGCGCCGTTCGTTGCGTCTTACACAGTACAAAAATAATTTCGTAAAATCGGATTACGATATTTCGTAAAAACAATTTTGTCAAGTAAGTAACGAACTCGTTTGTTTCGGCTTCGATATACAAACTTGTCCCTTTATTTCCCGCGTTATTAACAATTTTGGTTTGTACTTTTCTTTGTGAAACTAGAAGCCTGATGGTTCGATCGGAAAATTAACAAGTGAAAGATTGTGGATGTTTTTTGGACAATAAGTTGTTGTAAAAAGTACAAACGTTTTTTTACGGTGTACGGTGTTTGCTGTTCGCCCAAACCGTTGAGTGGCTCATTTGCCCACGACAGTAAATTGATAGTTATAAGACTGAGCGAGATATACATCGACCGTATACTTGTCTACCTTCCGCACGGAGAAAAATAGTTCTGTTTCTCTAACAAAATGTAGATTGTTAACAATCTATTGTTGTGGCAGCAAAAATATTTGGCTGCTACAGCAAAATACTTTGTTATGGCAGCAAAATATTTGCTGCCATAACAAAATATTTGGTTGTTCCTATGTTATCCCGGTAAATCAGTCATGGTAACAAAATTCTTGTTGTCCCAACAATTTTTTTTTCTGCGTGTGGTGAAGGAATAACGAATTAGTGCAGCGCAACCGCGTTCTGTGCTGGCGTTTTACGGATTATGTATACCAGGTTATTGTTTATGCGCGCTATTGTAGCTTTAATCATGAACTATTTCTACAAGATGTAAACGCTGTCCGTAATGTCTGTGTGACTTGACGAGTGCAAATAGTTCTCGTTAACTTGCGACACTTTACGAGACTAAAAAACCCGCGTAAACAACGCTATTTGTGCGCGCGTGAAGTTCCTTGGCAACAAGGTGGATCGAGCTGGCAATAGTTTGCGAAAACAATACGATCGATTCAGTTTTCAAAAAATCCATATTTCGAGGGCATTTTACAAAAACAAAAAAAATTGAAATATCTATGCTTGGCATGACGATACGGTTATTCAAAGTAATTATCACAGATATCCGACCCGTCGTTTAATTGCGCGACCGAAGAAACGATGGGGTGAGAGATTCGATGTTTTCCTTCTCCAAAAATGTACGAACAAAAATTAATATTTACGTTTGGGTATGACATGTTAGCTCGAATTATACTCACGAGTAAATTGGCTCCTGATGCAATTGGGATTGAAAGTGTCGAGAACGGTCGGATCGTCCGTGTAAATAATATTGACGATATCGTTCCCGATGTGTCGTTTTCGTTCCAACTGCTGAGGATTGTCCTTCGAGTGAGGTAGCATGGTGCTAACGTGGTACATCACCTCGTGACCCGCGTAAACGGTGTAGACGCTCTCCTTGCCGGTCATGTCGCCTGTGAGACATCGAACCCCGAATGTATCGAGGGGGAAAAAAAGTTGAAAGAAAAAAATGAAGGGTCATTATTTCTTTGGACCGTACGCGTCGCGATCTTTATCTCCTCCGCTTTTTTTTTCCCCCGAGTCATCGGAGACCGCTAGTATTGTTTCACAATTTTCTTTTACCTTTGACATCCAAGCCCCCCCTGTACTTGTCCCAGCCCTTCAGTCGTATCCTCTCGCCGAGAATTTCCAAGAACCTCTCGAACCCGGGGCTGCCCCTCTCTGAAAGCAGAGAAAAAAAAACACCGATCGATCGAAGCGGAGTTTGTTGCCGTGTATTACTGTGCCTCTCGTGACTGTGACAACGTGACTTTCGTTCTCTTTATCCAAACCACCGCTTCGCATAAACTGCTCTCTTCGATTCTACGCCCCAAGCGCGATTGGTTAAGCCCCGAATATGGAAGAGATTTTTTTTACCATTAGAAAGCATCTCGTCGTCGGTTGTCTGACCCTCCATAGCGTATATGACGCCAAATTTGAAATTCACCGAGCCCTCTTGTTCCTCCAGCAAGAGAAGATCCTACGAGGTAACAGCAGACAAAAATCATAGGGTTAGTATAGCTATGCACAGGTTAGCATAGGGTTAGTATAGTTATGCATGGGTTAGCGTAGGGTTAGTATAACTATGCACGTGTTAGCATAGGGTTAGTAAAACTATACATGGGTTAGCATGGGGTTAGTTTAACTATGCACGGGTTAGCAGAGGGTTAGTATAGTTATGTACGGATGGGCGTAGGGTTAGTATAGTTATGCATGGGTTAGCATAGGGTTAATATAGCTATGTACGGATTTATCTACGCATGAAATAGATACAGGTTGGAAAGCTCGCGCCCGAATAACGTAAAATTGGTAATTGATCATTCGGAAGAGCGAAGCAGGAGTTGCAAGCCTTATTTTTCTTTCGTATATACTCCGTCCTCTCACCTTTTGTATCTCCGGCGAGAAAATTTCTCGGGGCGCCTTATCCAGTTTCTCCATGCCGAAGAAATTGCTACGGGCAATACGAAGTTCGTAATATTTTTGGGGTAAATTATATTTGTTGTGGTTTTTGAGTAAATTATTTTTTAGGACGAACGAACCTTAGTATCTGCTTCACCGTCGTGGTCTTGTTCGAAGAGTAAGGCAATGATATTTTCTGGGCACCCTGCGTTAAATATAGATTTTTTTAATTTTATGAAATATGTATATATTCATGGCCTAATTCCATAAAGGTATATCGGCTGTGTGCAACAGCCGAAAGGGCGAACAGGCAGGCCGTGTTTGCCCTTTTGGCATTAGGCCGCGTCGATCAATGTATATATATTGATATATCTTGATCTTTGAACGACCGATTAACGATATTTTTTTGCAGAAGGGAGATAATATGTATTAATTATTAATAATATAATACTATTACTAACGTCTTTTTGCTCTTGGAATAATTATTCCAATAACAGCGAATAAAAATTGCTACTCAGAGTCACGTTTTAATATCAGTCATCAGACTATTGAATATCGATATTTTTTTGGAAGAAACTGAATATCTAATTAGACTTTTTTTTATTAATTTTGATAATCATATTTCGAGTGAAATCTGTATGGAAGGCTTTGAATGAACAGCCCTTTGAATTTTGTGAATTGGATTTGAATTTGAATGAAGTAAACCACTGTTCTGCAATGTGTTTTTTACGAAATACAAGCAAGATAAAAATAAAAGTTTGACATAGGATCCAGCTACGTCGATCGTACAGTAACAATTTAATTTTGATCTCGAGCATCATTAATTTTTCCAATAGACTTACCGTGCGTCTCCACAGAATAACTCGGTAATGAGATACGCACTGGTCGCCTCCGTCGCTGAGGACGACCGACAGGAAGAGAGGATTTCTTTCTTGATCGCAGGCCACGTAATTCTGATGCACTGTGAGTAAAAGTCTTAATCAAAAAGAGGCACGGCAGGGGTGAGGGAACAGAAAAATGCCTTGCAACCCGGCACAAGAATAACCGCGAAAGGAATTTTCAGGGAAAAATTTTCACCTCGGGGATTTACGTGTACACTTTGCCAGCGAAAGCCAAAAGTAATGCAGAGAGAGGTCGTGGCGAAAGATGAAAAAAAGGAGAACAAAAAAAAAGTAACGTATAAGAGGGAGCTTCTCTACTCACGCTTGCCGAGGAAATATTTAAAGTACCAACGGGTCTGGTACTCGGGGTTCTCCAATACCGGAGTGCTCGGTGAGCCGAACATCTGGGTTTCCGTCAGTGGCAGCAGGACGGACAGAGACAAAAAGAAAGCAGCCTCGGTAATTTTTTTTTTATTAATATTCGATTCGCTGATGATGATTAATGAGATTTTTCGTTGAGCTTTTAAAATCAAATTAGTTTCGCACCTCTTCCTTCTCGCCCGGAGAATCACCGTTCTCGACGCGAAATCTCCTCCCATCGGTACCGTCCTGCTCGATTTGCGGCAGCTGAAATAATGCAATTAAAGCCTTGATCTCCGGCTGGTGTCACCGGCGTTTCCGCGATCAATCGGTTACATAAATCGATTCTCGTTGTTTCGTTACCATTTCGACGCTTCCATAGCAACGTCTCGATAGTACCCCTCGCCTCGAAATTGTGTCCGTCGAGGACCTGCCGAGCAAACAAAATAACAAACAAAACATCAATTTCAAACACACAATCATCGCGCATGCAAAATGTCTTTTGCCAAGAATTCTTCTTTTCTATTTCACAATTATCGACATTGTAACTTCCGTTTACTATCGGCAATTATCGACGACCGTTTCATTGACGGACTTATAAACGGACCGTTTTGCAATCAAATTTCATTCAATGAATTCACTCTAAAAAAAAAAAATACGTTTGAGGCAAGAGAATCTTTTCGTAGCAAGTGGATTGTCGTTTGTGCCAAATTGAATTCTCGTGAAAAAAGTTGGATTTCATTCAGTGTGTGCAAATACACGAAATAAGCTTTCAACCCTTTCATTCTTCCGATCCCTTTGACAACAAAGTAATTGCCGATTCAGTGGCTCGCCATTCAATGCGGGCGAGAGAGAACTGGCGCGTAGGCACGAAGAATGAACGAGCGGATATCGATGATTTAAAAAAAAAAAAAAAAATTGATGTTTACAAAAAAAAAAGTTCTAATCACAGCAAAATATCCGCAGCCAAAACGAATCCCTCGGTACCGGATTCTCGGTTTTCATTGACTAGGTGTCGTCCCAGCGGGTGGAGATGAAAGGGGGTGAGCGCGGACTACGGGCTGGAAACGTTACAGAGAGAAAGCCTCGATGCATTCATCGGAAAACGTTCTGTCTGCTGGTAGTTCGACCTCACGCTGTACGATCTCACCCCACACAGGAGATACGTTCGATCTGCTTAACTCGTCGCTTTTCATCTCGTTTTTTTAAAAAAGGAAACAAAAAAAAGGTTACACTCCGTACGTTACTATCCATTCGTCAATGTCTTTGGTTCTCCCTCACCAGCTCGTTTCGCCCTTTCGCCGAGGCGCATATCTGGGTTAATGAGAACGAGCTGAGTTTCGTACTTTCGCGGTCGATGTGCGACATCCCGACGTCGTCGTACAGGGGCGAGAGTGAACGAGCGAGGCTGCGAGTTTGCGATGGATAATAAAGTTCAACGGGTCGAACGATGGCACGCGATGTGAGAGGTACCGACCCCGGATATCGATCCATCCGGTGTGCGGGTTCTCCTTTCACAAAATACATACTCGCGCGGCGATGCGAATCCATCACGGTAATTAATGTCGAGCGAAAGAGGCAATGGTAAAACGTACCGATTGGAAAATCTGGTGAGGGTTCATTACCGATTACAACTTTGTGCGGTACGCAACAGTCTCGTCGTTATTTTTAGGAGCGATGCGGAACTTATAGGGGATACGACGGTCTTTGAGGTTTCTCATTAGCGAAGGGATTGGTTAATAAATTTTATAATTCTGATGGAATCGGATTTCGGAAACTGAAGATAAATTTGGGTACGAAATAATTTGCTGTTATAAGAAATCGAATCGTAAACGCTATTTTCGGTGAATTCCCAGATACTTCAAAGAGTTACATCGGGACTTTATCAGGCGCCATCCGGACCTTATCGCGGCCTGTATGACGCTCTACAAGTTCTGCCAGATTTATTTTTTTTTATTTATTTTTTTAGCGAAAAGTGTAAATGTACGTTGAAAAAATGAAAAAGTTGGATAACCGAGACGCGTTGACGTACGTTATTTGGTTGGTACAACAAAGATGTTTGTGTGAATCGAGTGAAGCGAATAGTCGTTCAAGAAAACAATGCTTTTTTGATTAATTTTTGATTAATCAAACCATTTCTTTTTTTCAGTGTAACTATAATCACGATACTGTGTTTACAGTACAAGAAAAAAATGTAATAAAGTTACATACGCGAGCCTAGGATTGGAAACATTCTTTACTCCTCTCCGCTTTTGTTGTTTCGAGTGAATATAACCTTTCCATCACGAGTCGTATTTCTGCGAGAACTCGCTTCCAATTTCATCGTTGTCATACCCCATCGAAAAATTTCCATGTTTTCGTAGGGTAACGTGGGAAAAAATTTTTAAAAATCATTGACGCACTCATGTTTATGTCTGCCGAATGCTCAGAACAAAACCGGAAGCGAGCGCCGCTGATAGTTTTTTATACGACTTATTAGCAAATAATGTGAAAATTTCATATGCAGTTCATATTTCCGAATTGTTGTACATATACTGGAGTGTAAGCACTTGTGCCTTGACTTCTCGATGGTGTTGTAACGTTTTGACGTCTACTGTCAATCGAAGGAAAATTCAATTAAAGCGTAATTGGCGGAAACGTGTATCTACATGTCGCGCGTCAAATGGATGAATGCCGGAGGTTTATACACAGTGTATAGAGCCTTTTGCCTTTAGACAGGTGACATATAAACTGCCATTCATGCACCGGCACAATGGTCTGATGGTTGGCGTGTTCGCTTCTAGTCTAAGCATCGGGAGGTCGACGGTTCGATTGCCGGTTTCGTAGTTTACCCGAGAATAAAAATATGGGCGGGACGAAATAGTTGTAGTCCATGTTTACAATCTCAGTGAAACGCGACGAAACTCCGACTCCAGGAATCGAACCTGAGACCGGCTTTATCGGCCATAGGTTTTCTATATTTATTCATTTATTGTTCATTAAATTATTACGAGTTTGCATGTAAATAAAAGACAACTGTAAAACCATTATCCAAACCAACATATAATCAAAAATCGCCAGGACTCAAAAATAACATCTTACATAAAACCGACCGTAACTTACACAGGATAAAGCCTAAAATAAATGGCAGAAATGTCATGGCAATTACGTCACAGAGGACACAGTCGTATGCGCGGAGAAAAATAGTTCTGTTTCGCTCATAAAATGTAAATCTTTAATGATTTATTGGTGCGATAGAAAAAATATTTGATTGCTATAGCAAAAAAATTCGCTGCCACAGAAAAATAATTTATATTTCCTGTATTAAGTAGGTAAATGAGTTACGGTAATTAAATTCTTGTGGTCCCAACAATTTTTTTCTCCGTGTTTCGCCGCAAGTGGCCACGGGAGAATATACAAATTAAAAAAAATTCCATTCATGAATACCTGGCCGAACTGAATGAGCGTTAAGCATAAAGTATTAACATACCAAGCCGGGTATTAATGAATGGCAGACCTGCAGTCAGACAGAAATTGGAAAATGCTTTCTTTGCATTCTGGAACATGCAAAACATGTTTCTGGATCATAATCGTAACATCGATTTTTTTGGAATTCCAATACTGTCTCTCCCTTACATACTTCATATAGTATGAGAAACTGAACTTAATTAAGGAGGGAGTCTCGCTGCGCGCTGACTTCGCATAAGTTCGACAACAATAAGAGAAAATTGCAAGTACTTCTTGATGGTGTAAAAATCTAAAAATAATCATGTATAC